>WSYQ01000250.1:0-302105 GCA_011426435.1 Lysiphlebus fabarum | reverse complement strand
ACTTGACAAAGTCTATAAATTTATTAATTTATTTATATTATTTATAAAAAATATTGTTGTTATTTGTTTATTTATATGGTAGTTGATACATATTTTATATAAAATAGTAGTTTTTTTGTTGTTAATATTAGTCCAAAATATATAATTTCAATCATCATCTAGAATAATCTGTGTTTGGCGTCTTTGTAAGTGTTAATTCATCACCTTTTGCACTCATTTTTTTTTTATTGACATTTTTTTATTATTTGTTTAATTATTTACCATAAATTCAATAAACTTAATCTCATTTTTTTTTTTTTTTTCTTTTATTGTTAATAACTAGCTCATTTTGTAAAAGTATATTTAATTAACAATATATTGATTTAATATTTTTAATATATTTACAGATATGTCGACATATAACCAGACAATTGTCACTTGGAGTACAGTGAGTTATTTATTTTATTTTTTAAAATTAATATTCAATATTAAATTTCTTCAATAATAATTTTTATGTGTTGTAGTGTCACAGAGGAGTTGGATTGTTTCATGATAAAATATTTGCTGGACTACTTGAAATAGCTGTTTGTAAATAAAATTACCATTTGAAGTATACACCAAGAAAATGATAGTACTAAAAAATTCATCATCAAATCAAAATTCATCAAATGCTGGTATACACTTGAACCATCAACGTTGTAACCGAACCAAGATATCAGTAAAAGTGTATTTGATTGATTTGGTACTGTATGAATTTTATTATCTTAATTTCTTGGACAAGCCAATATGGGTGTTGATGCAGTTAATGCTTAAAAAAATACATCAACATGTTGGTCATTTGAAAAAGGACCAAGAAAAGATGCTTCTATCAAAGTAAGTGTTAAAAAATTATTAAAAAGATATCCTATCAGGGATTTGCTTGTAATTTATTTTTTTTTTCTTTTTTTAACTGATAAACCATTAAATAAAATTTAAACTGAACGTTACATAAGAAAAAAAATAAACATTCAGACAATGTGCATGCTGTATATAATGCTTTAACAATGATAAATCAATCTTTTTTTTATTTTTTTTGACAACAATTGATAATATCACTTGGTGCTACTGTTATTGTTCAACCATCATCAAGAACTGGTACTGGTACTGGAAGTACTTGTATAAGCAACGTTATAAAAGTGGAAAATATACCAAGATGATTAATAATAATATCACTTGGTACTACTATTATTGTTCAACCATCATCAAGAACTGATACTGGTACTGGAAGTACTTGTATAAGCAACGTTATCAAAGTGGAAAATATACCAAGATGGTTGATAATAATATCACTTGGTGCTACTGTTATTGTTCAACCATCATCAAGAACTGGTACTGGTACTGGAAGTACTTGTATAAGCAACGTTATCAAAGTGGAAAATATACCAAGATGATTAATAATAATATCACTTGGTGCTACTGTTATTGTTCAACCATCATCAAGAACTGGTACTGGTACTGAAAGTACTTGTACAATCAATGTTATAAAAGTGGAAGATATACCAAGATAATGATGACAGCATTGAAATAGTGTTGAAAGATTGATTAATTCAGTACTGAATAGACAATTGATGATAAACAAGTAAAAAAATATAAAATCGAACAATCTAGACCATTTACATCATACATTGATACAACAATGATTAATCTTTGATGATGAGAAAATATTTATGATTGTTTTTCAACAAATAAAGACAATAGTATCACATGGTCATAATGATAGCTGTGTTATTGTTGTCCTTATGCTGTTATTTGTGACGTAACACTTGATGTTGCTACTTTCAAACATTGACTTATTGATGAACGTGATTGATTTTAATCTAAGCTTCTTGGGTAAGCCAATGTATATATTTCTGCTTGAAACAAATATATATGAACATGTTGGTAGTGCTTCAATAGAGTAACAGATGCTTCTATATGCTTTAATGATTGACTTGCACTTTTTTTTTTTATTTTTATATTGATATAAATCATTTTGTAATATTCTACCACAGTTATTATAATTATCAAATTAATAAGTGAGTAACATTTGTGATATGCGTAGTGATGTGTAATGTTAAGTGTGTGTAGTGATAATAATAAGTGAATTAATTTAGGTTTAAGCTCTATAAGTCGATATGTTTTGGTTTTTTTGATTTTTATTTTTTTTTTACAAGTGGTATAAAAGTATAATTATCGGGTTGTTATTACATGTGTAGTAATAAGTATATTGTGATAATTATTGTCATAATATTGTGATAATTATTGTCATCTTGTTGCTGATGAATTCATCATGAATTTCATGGGAAAGACCTAGGTGACATCGTGGGAAGATGAACATCCGCTTACAAGGTAGGATTTTATTTATTCTATTGATAATTTCATTGATTCGATTGCTTATGGTCTTGTTTTATATACATACTATTGTTTATATAACAATTGTTGATTTCTAATTGTCCCTTTCATCAGTTTATTGTTTTTTACCATTTATTTACTCATTGATAATTTAATAACTACATGATACTGCTTTGTTATCATTGTCAAGTTCATATCAATGAGTATAAAAAAAAAAACAATTAATTAATTTATAAATGCACCAATATTTTCTGCTTAAAGTGCAATCATATTTTTTATTTGTCGTGAAAATTTAGTGAACATAAAAAACAAAATACAGTGTTATTATTTTATTTTTTTAACAGTAAGTATAAATAATAAAATATTAATATTAATTTATTAAATTTATATTCTTGGTTTATACATACTATTGTTTATATAACAATTGTTGATGATGATGATTTAAAAAAATCCATTTTTCTTCTTTATCTTCCTCATTATAGGTCATTTTGCTTATTTTTTTAATTCTCATTTATTTATTTTTTAAATAATTCCATAACTACATGATATTGCTTATACAACATGTATTGTTATCATTATCATGTATTTATTAATATTTATAAAAAAAAAAAACAATAATTAATTGATATTGCTGCTTTAAAAACAATATATTTTGTTTAATATATTTTGTTTTTCCATAATTTGAAAATTTCGTTCTCTTTAAGAAACACAGTTTTTATTTATTTTTTTTTATTATTTATTATAAAATATTTTATTTTATTATAATATTTTATAATTTTATTTATAATATTATTTAACTTTTTGAATTTTACCACGTAATTTGTATCCATTGTTTATATAAAATGGCGGAAAACTGTCGTACTACTCTTTGACTGATTTTACCGTATGTTATACTTTATCATCGGTTCTCTCTCTTGCAAAGCAAGTCAATATTTATTTATTTAACCATTGTTGACATTCAAAAATAAAAAAGTAAACATTGTGATGTTATAAGTGTTTTTTTTTTTAGTTCCAGGTAAGTGAAAAATATTGTAAATTTAATTATATTGAATGTTTATATTGTTATTAATGTTTTGATAAACAATATCAGTTCAATGTAATTTTGACATTTCTTTGACATTTTTTTATTTTGATTTGTTTCTTGACCTGTCTCACTTTTAATATAAATACATTTCTTTATTAATATTATTACCATTTACCTACTTGATAATAATTGACAAAAAAAAAAAAAAATAGACAAATAAACACTTCAATTGTTTTTAGGTACAGCAAGTATCATTCAAAACCCAACAATCTACAATGGCTGATGATGATTATACTGAAAAAATATATACATTTAAATTTCCTACTTGTAAAACAAACGATGAGTACACACTAGAAATACCTATAAAAATTCCATATCATGGTTCAGTTAAAGAACTTACTCATCGTATCATAGCATCATTTAAAATTCCATGTTACATTGAAGATGAATTATTACAATCACTTGAATGTACAGTAAAACAATGGACTCAAGATTATTATGATGAAAGAGATGATAAATTAATTGAAAATGCACAAAATGGAACTATTGAAATTGATAAAATAATAAAATATTGGGAAAAATTATATAAAGAAAAAACAGTTGATTATGCTGAACCAATTGGTACAACTGATGAAGAACTTTTTGCAGCAGCTTATCATCGTCTTATTCATTCACCATCATTAGAACCAATTTTACATGCTGAACATAATTATGGAAAAGATGTTACAGAAGTTATTCAAATGAGAGACTCTGAATATGAACAATTAACACAAAAGTATATAAATTTATAAAATTATTATACTTATAAAATTTTCATTTATTATTTAATTAATTTTTTATATTTTTAAGACAAACTGAAGAAATGCGAGTTGCTGTTGAAACATTAGAAATTGGTTCAACAGAAAAATCAATAAATGATATGGCAGCTAGACATTTTGAAGAACAAAGTTTAATACAGGGTCACTGGGGATCAAGAGTTGATGCATTAAAATTAGAACAACGTCGTCAATATCGTAATTGGATTATGAGATTACTCGAGGAACAACAAACAAATATGTTACCAACACCTGTGTAAGTTTATATTTTTTCATTTACATTATGTAATTCTTTTTTTTTTTTTTTCATGATTTAAAAAATAAAATATATTAATTTTTTTTCAGAGAATCACCAGTAGCACCAATACCATTATTTTCTGAACAATTAACACAATCTGATTGTAAAGAAACATCAGCTGATTATCCACAATTAGAAGAAAGTTTTACAATACATCTAGGCTCACAAATGAAACAAATGCATAATATTAGAATATTAACTGGTGATGTACTTGATTTTTGTCAAACTAAAAATAATGGTTCAAATAATATGGATCCAACACCTCAAAGACTTCAAACTGCATTGGGATTATACTCAAATGATTTATGTGGTCTTGTACTATTGAGTGATAATCATTTGGGTAGTTACTCAGGCATAACAAAAGGTTTATAATTATAATTATTTTTATTATCAATTATTATTGATAGAAAATATCTTATTTATTTATTTATTTATTATTGTAGAATTATGTTCAATATGTCAACTTACAACTGAATTTCATTTTTCTCCAATGGATGAACAATTAGAAAAAATTAAAGATGATGTAAAAGATGCAGTCACTTGGAGACAAGCACATCATCGTGATGGAAGTGACATACAGGTCAATTTGATATTTAAATAATTAAAATATATAATCATTAAAAAAAAAATATACATATAAACACTTAATAAATTAAAATAATCACAATGCCAATATTATTATTAAATTACAGATAAAAAAAACAACATCAAGTAAAACATTACAAACAGGAGATGTATTTATAACAAGACATTCAAATTTAGCACAAGTTCATGTTGTATTTCATATGGTTGTTAATGATTCATTACGATCTGGTGAAATTAATTCAAGACATCCAGCAATATTAGGTTTAAGAAATATTTTAAAAACAGCATGTTGCAATGATGTTACAACAATTACAATTCCAGTATTACTTGTTCATGAAATGACTGAAGATATGACTGTTGCATGGTGTACTAAAAGAGCTGAATTAGTATTTAAATGTGTTAAAGGATTTATGATTGAAATGTCATCTTGGGGTGGTGCAGAATTAAAAAATTTACAATTTTTAGTACCAAAGGTAATTGAATGTTATTGATATTTAGTAAAAAAAAATTAATAATATTTTATTTATTTATTATAATAATATTAAATTTTATTAACAGGGTATGTCAGAAGAAGTATTTGGTACACTTGCAACAATGTTACCAAGTATTTTTCGTGTATCAAATCCATTGGTTTTTAAAGCATCTGATGCACCAAATACACCAAAAAAATAAATTAAAAAGTTAATTTTATTTTATTGGTAGCATTTAATGCAATGATAGTCTGTGACCCGATTGTCAAATTTATTAATACTGGGTGAGAGAAAGATGATAATATGTTTGTGCAATAAATTAATTATACATTTTATTTTTTATCAAAAAAAAAAAGTGTTAAAATATTTTAATTATTTTTGCTTGATAATTAAATTTATAATTTATATTTTTATTATTTACAATGAAATCAAATATTTAAAAAAAAAAAACTAAGTCTTATTAAAATTTGAAAATAATTTATTTATTTTTATTTAAAGTTTGCTGATAGTTTAATTTTAAATTTATTACTCGGTTTTTTATTTTCGTTTTATTTCATAATTGAAACAATCATTTACAAATAAGGATAAAACAAAATTAATTTAAATGTGAATGTTATTTATCATTCATCAGGTCAATTTAGTTAATTGATTAATTGAATAAATAAGTTACTATCTTGCAAGTTTTAAGATTAAAATGTTTTGGAAAACGCGTTATTTATAAAAGCGACATTAATTTAAAAATAAATGTAGCAATAATTTATCTACATTTTATCGGTGAACAAAAAAAAAAAAGCAACCGTACATTAGTCTCTCATTTATGATCTTGTGACCCAACATAACTGTTCAAGTTTAATAAATCACAGTGCAGTCTTTCTTTCAACTAGATGAACTTTAAATACAATTGTTCGATTATCAGTTTATAAAATTAATATTTTAATTTAAAAAAAAAATAAATATATTTAAAATGTGGAGAAACTATTTGTTACTCTCATTATGTATATTTATTCAAGTGCATTCAAAACGGGTAAGTAAAAATCAATTTAACTTACAAAAAAAAAAATATATTAAAAATTTAAATTTAATTTAATTATTTTATTTTTCTTTACTAGCTTGATCTGTCATATCGTGGATTAAAAAAAGAAGATTTTTTTACTCGTATACAATCAAGTACCAATCTTCGTGAAGTTACTGAATTAAATTTAAAAGGAAATGAATTTGATCAGTTTTTAGATTGTTCAGCATATCTAGATAGTATGAAAATTTTGGATCTTGCTGAGAATCATTTAGGCCAGTTTTTTTTTATTTGTGATCATGAGTATTCACTTGAATTTCTTAATGTTAGTCATAATCGTATTGAATACATTGATGACAGAGGACTTACTAATAAAGTATCAAAATTAAAAATACTGGATCTTTCATTTAATCATCTTATTGCAATTAATGAAACAATGCTACAACACATGAAGGTATTTTTAATAAATATTTTATCATCAAATAAATACGCCTACTTTTCTCATTATATTTATTAACATTATTATTATTATTTTCAGATTTTAGAATTTTTATCAGTTGCTAATAATCCAATTGTTGGTATACATGAAAATGCATTTAAAAATCAAAAATCTATGATTCATTTGGATCTTACAAATGTATCACAAGTATTTTTTCCATCATCATTATTTAAATCAATGACAAATTTATCATATTTAAGTATTTCACATAATAAAATTGAAATATTGCCTTATTTACCACTTAGTTTAGAAGAATTAGATATTTCTGGTAATAATATTCTTTATGTTGATAATTTAATATTTCCACGATTGATGAGATTTCATATGAATTATATGCCAAATATAAGTGAAGTAATTTTAAATGATTTTGAAAATCTTACAATGTTAGAAATATTATCTATGGAAAATAATCCAGTATTATCTGAATTTCGTATTTGGCCACCAAATAGTAGAATATTACCACGTCTTCAACATCTATCAGTACGAGGTTGTGCATTAGAAACATTGACTGATGATCTTAGACAAATAATGCAAAGAATTTCAATTGTTGATTTACAAAATAATCCATGGCATTGTGATTGTCGAATGCAGTGGGTCAATAGATTAAATTTATCAAATGAACTTAGTCATGAAATTAAGTAAGCAATTTTTATTTATCTTAGTATAAATTTAATTATTTTTTTTATTATATTTAAATTTTATTTATAGATGTAAAACACCAGATCAACATAAAGGAAAATTACTTATTAACATACCAAATCATGAATTGGTTTGTGTAGAAATATCAACATTTGGATATACAGTAATATTAGTATCAATTATAATTTTATTAATTGTTATATTGACTGGTGGATTTTTGATATTTTGGAAAGGTCCATTAAGACAATGGTCATTACCAAAACGCGGTAATGAAACAGTATCATATAAAAATGTTGTTGAAACATCAAATGATTTAATAAGTCATTTAATAGTCAGTGATGATCACAATGAAGAATAGATTATTATTTCTTTTCTATATAAATATATATATATTTTGTATATAAAAAAAATAAAATGAATAATAAAAACAATTTACAATTTAATATCTAATGATGCTTGTATAAATAACTTGAACATAATTACAAAACTCAAAATAGATAATATACAAAAGAAATATAAAAATAATTTTATTATTTTTTTTTATCTTTTTTAACATAAAAAAATATAAAGTTTTTATGTTTATACGATGCGTTATAATTCATAGTACATTTTATACATATATAAACATGATATATATTTTTGTGTTTATAAATTTAAATGGATGTACTACATAAATGTCACAATGGATTGCGTGAAAACATTTCAATTACGGTTCATTTGGTAAAAGCGAGTTTTGAAGAGTATTTCATTATTGATGTTACTCAAAGCTATGTTATTACTTTATGTTATCCAATAGAAATAGTTGCTTCAATGAAAACTACGTGATTCAAAGCAACCCTTTTAACCCAATGGATACATTATGTATAAGTCTTGCAATATACTAAATATATATACCAAAATAAAGGAAATTAAATAATAAAAAAAAAAAAAAAAACAGTCTACCTGATACAAAACATTCAAAAGGCTGGTTGCCTTCGAATGAGACTTTCATTTAAGTATCTTTTGCTTCTGCCACATCTTTTTTTTTTTTTTTTTTTTTATTTTTACGTAGAGAAATAAATATATATTTTTTTTTTACTTCATTGTATATTTTTATTGTCTCTATTTCAAGTACATGCGGTACATAGAGAGGCGGTGCGTAAATTCACACGTGGTTAGTCGTTAACATTGGGGCGGAGGGTGACGACCAGTCGAGCAAGTTAATGGTAGTTTAATGCACATATATTTTGTATTTATATATTTGTTAAAAAAAAAAAAAAAAGTATTCAATTTGAAGGATAGGTAATTTGTGCAGGTAAAATATATATATAAAAAAAATTATTTTAATGATGATTTAAAATTTAAAATTAATTTATTTCTAAGGTATATACAAATGTATATGTAAAATTAGAGGATAAATTTTTTATTTTTTATCATCTTTAATGTTTTCATAGTTAGTTGCCATAAATGGTGTAATATGTGTAGTTACATATAAGTATATGAAGAAGATTGTCAGATTTACTGACATGGGCCATGATCGCGTGCGATGTAGCGATCAGTCTTTGTACCAAAGTATGATCTTCCTACGGGAAGCCTATCAGGTTACCCGTGCACAGACCGAGCCCGTATATATTCCATTTCTTGTCTCATATTAAATCTACTATATGAACATATAATATTGCACACCATGACGTTATGCGTATTTAAAAATATATACTGAACCGATCATACCGATCTTACTTAGCTGAATATTATAGGTATATAAGTGTGTTACCTCGGTTTTTTTTTTTTTACAAGAAATTTAAAAAAAAATCTCTCGCATTCATCTGAATATTATACTGTTGCTTTTATTTTTTTATTAAACTCTGATTTATCAGTATTGTTTGCTATTGTATATAATATACATCTTGGTAAAGCGATAAAATGATAAATAAAAATTCAAATGTTTTTGTTCCTCATGATCACTTAAAAACCGCATGTCCAAGCATAGATTTGGTTTTTGGTGTGAGCTGGTATATATGTACTGCTGGTATATATGGTTTTTTGGCTGCAAGGGGATTTTATCTGATTAAACCGTCATGGAAACATGGGGTTACGCGTGTAAGCTTGCGTGCTTGTCCATGGGGAACATCGAACAACTGAATAATGAAAATAAAACCCACGATACTATCGCTAAGCACTGAGGGATTACGTACGCATCAGCGCGCCCCCAATGAACTTATATCACTGGTTTTTGCTTGTCCATTTGTACAAGTTTATATTTTTTTTACATTATAATTCATATATATATTTTATATATTTGTGCAGCATTATTGTGGTTTTTTTTTCCATATTTTTTAAATTAATTTTTATTCAAAACAAAAATATATATATGTAAAAATTTTACATTTATTTTTTTTAAATATATATATTAAATCTTTTTATTCATTCTAAATATTCAAATCCATTCTAAATATTTTATTTTTATTCTTGATACAATTCTACTAAATAAACAATATTATTTTTTTACTAACAATTTAACAATATATAAATACCGTTATTATTAGCACTGTCAAAAAATTAACAAAAACCCGTACAAAGATTTGAACATCCGTTTCCGAATTTATTGTTTACCACCCCATCTTTTTAAAAAAAAAATTTTTTCCTTATAGGCTTATAAGTATATTTCCAAAATCTTAGAGTCTTAGACCACCCGTATGATCCGATTTGGTCTAGTCTTGACCCATTTCTATATATTTTTTAAGGTTTGTTTTCTGATCAAAATTTTTCTGGCTTTCTGGCGCCACTAAATTTTTTTAAAAAAACCTTCTTGTGATCAATGAAAAGCAAACAATTTTCAAAAATGCAGATATTATAAAAATAAAATAATACTGCAATTCACTTAAATAGATATTTAGTAATTTATAATTTGTATTTTATACAAATATTTTCAATTCAGATATTCAATAATAAATAATATATATTTAAATTCAATTCTTAAACGAATGAGCACACGTTATTACGAATAGATTATTCACTATAAACATATACATAGAGTTTTAAAAAAATAAATAAACTCCATTCTGATATTGTTGGGTGTCCTATCGTAGTGTAGATTTACCCCTCGGGCGTGAACCACTGTGACACAATAACATTATATTTATATATATAATTCTTTATCCATCCCTTGGTCTTTATAGACAGAATGATACATTTATATACTCGTGTATAATATATATAAAGCTGTCGATTGGTTGAAGGGGAAACTAAAAGAGACACACAATATTGTCACCATATGTATATATACATATATATATATGTACATATAGGTATATATATTGTGAGTCCATCAGCAGTTTCATGGTGGCTGTTGTATTATAACAATATTTTACCAAAGGTGTGAAACTTCAAAACGCAAATAGTTGATGACAAAGGTGTGGATTTTCACATCAGTAATAGGGGATCGTAAAATACTAAGTTATATATATGAAGGGAATGTTGACAAGCCGCTTACGATCAATGCTGATCCATAACAGAGACGATCATCTTTATGGCTTGTCTAGCTTACAATGCCAAAATACCCTAGATTATATTTATATTTTTTTTTAAATATATTTGGTCAGATATATACTTTGGCTAGCTAGCTTGTTTCGTTTTTCTTTTTCTTTTTTTCTATTTATTTTTTTCATTCATAACCTTTTACATTTCATCTTTGTCATCATATGATTTTTCAAATTATCAAAGACTGCAATTTGAGTCAAGGCACGCGTTATTCAAGTACAATTATTATAATTATATAAATATATATTTGAAGTATATACCGAGCAAGTTTTTTTTATGATTTTTTTAGTTCTGAGAAATTGTATTTAAATACTTTGAACATGACTGTAAATTTAAAATAGAAGACAATAGCAATCGGTAAATTTTAAAATATGTGTCAAATACTTTGTGCAGTTTTTTTTTATATTTATCTTGACGATTGAAAGTAAATCTTAAAATTAAGAAAAAAAAAAAAAGATAATCTACAGATCAGAGAAATCGTCACGTTTTCTTAGTATATTTCTCGAGTTTTCTATATCTTCAAAAAAAAAAAAAAGGTAAAATCGCAAAAAAATACTCAAAGATATTGCAGAGTAACCTTCGGGAATGAAAAAAAAAAAAAAAGGTTGCCGAAGATTTTATTTCAACTGACCTGCAATTATTTCCAGATTTTGTATAAGTAACTTTCACAGCGAAAAAAAGAAATACTTTGTTATGATGAATACTATTGAATTCAATATGTACCATGTCGAAAGATTTGTTTATGTGGGATATATTGAAAAAAAAATTCAGCTATACCATAACTTTACAAGTGTTGAAAATTTCTATTGTATTTATGATATACTCATAAAAAATATATACCTATATCTCAACGTGACACTGAAAAAAAAATTGTATATAGATAAATATTAAAAGTTTTAAAAATTGAATGAAAAAATAATTCCAATTGATTTCATTTTCGTTTTTTCATAAAATTTAGTTTTTCTTTTTTAAAAAACTTTCAATATTTAATTACAAAAAAATAAAATAAATATAAGTTGAATTATTCCCATACATTTATATACATTTAAATGATTTTTTTTTAAAAAAAAAAAACTTTATTTTAACTTGCAACAAATGACAACTTTGAGTTGTTTTAAAAGCTTTTCAAGTCAAACATGAGTACATATAAATATAAATGCATGAATGAATCAGTGAAACATAACAACAAACACCTTGAGGAAAACATTGACGTCAGTCATTGGTATATTTTCATACAAATGTATATAGATATATTTTTTAGAAATATACAACCATGATGATATCAAGTTCCATTGGTACTTCCTGCGTCTATACTCTGGCGCCACTACATATAAAAGTCAATGTAAAAAATTTTGACATATATCCATATGAATGTTTTGACAAATGCCAAACCCTCGACAAAAAATTTTAAACAAAAATAACTGACAAGTGCATATTCAATATATAGTATAAAATTTACCCTCAATATAATATAAAAATTTATTATATACATACTTAAAATCATATTCCATATGATTGATCATAATTAAATGACACAAGTATTATTATTATATATAAATTTAAAAAAATAAAACGTAGACTATAGATGAGTATATGCTTTGTTGAGTATGATATTATTGAGTAAAGTAAAATTAATAATGAACCCTTGTTAACAGCCTCATTAGCCACGTTGGTTAGCCAAGGTATGGGTGGTTATATCCGACCTTTAAAAGTAAAACAAACAAATCTGTCGTGGCGCCATAACAGATGCGTCTCGTCATCTTGCTTTTTCTCTATTATTACTTTTTTTTTCTATTTTTCTCCTTTCTTTTTGCTTATTTTACAAAACTATATATATATATATTTTACCCCACATTGCCTCAATACAAGCCAAGCTTCAAATTTCTATATACTTATATGTATATATGTACATATTTCACTCAAATTTCTTGGTTGACTCGAGAAATGCCTTTCTAATATGATAGACTTCTGAGCAAACAAACAAAACGCACTTCCACGGCGCCACTTGCACCTTATTACAGTTCATATATCCCAGTTTTTAATAAAATTTACTTCTCAAATTTCTTGAGAAACTGAGTATTTGAGAAACAATCAAACTTAATCATATACAATAGTTTCTTAAAAATAATATGCGGATGAAAAATAAGGGATGAAACTCACAAAAAACATATAGTCCTCGTTGCATTTGCTTAAAATAAATTAAGGTACATTTTTTTTTGTTAAAAATGAACCATCTATAATTGAGGATTATAATCTTCATAGTAAATATTTACAAACAGCATATCATAAAAAAAATTTCACTTGTTCTATTTTATATTCAAACAAATTAATTTGTATATATTATCTTTGTTATTTTTGAAATAATTTAAAACTTGGCTATTAAATTTTCATTAATTTTTATCCACAAACCAGTAAATTGAATCTTTATTGTTTTTTTTTTTTTACTTTTTCAACTAAAGTTTTTTCTTTTAAACAAGTTCCACTTTTTAATCTGTGAGAATAGAATATTTATTTTGTTCCCATGTAAACCTTTTGCCTAGTAAATTTAATATTCCTTGTTAGTTGGTAATTACGTTGTATAAGTATTTTCAATATATACCTATATATCTTACTTTTGTAAAGTTGAAGATGATCATTCCGTTATTTTCAATAGACAAGCTGGGGTTAAACTATAGTGTTCAAAATATTTAAATAAGTTGACGCAATTGGGTTGTAAATATATCCTTTGATGATAGCCTTCAGTTTATCCATTTTTAATTTACGTCAGTCACATAATGTAGACATATAAATTTTCTCAACTAATTTCTGTTTATTTGGTGATTCTTCATCCCTCCTATCTGTGGTCCATTTCAAATAACCTTGGAATAAAATCATGTAGTTTTACAATAAATATATCCAAGGTTTTTTATTTATTTCTTTTTTTGAAATGTATATAAAATAAAAAAAAATATATACATGTACATTCTACCTGCAATTTATTGAAATCTACTTTTTGACTGTTATATGCATAAAAAATGTGACCATATGTTTAAAATTTTTTGGAAATACTCACCAGGTAGTAAAACAGGCAGACCGTGTGGCACCTGATTTCTATATAAAATATAAGATAGTTAGAAATTTCATGCGAAAATTAGCAATGGTGTATTGACAGTCATAAATAACATTTCTGTCTTTCAACATTTTGATTTGTAAAGAAAAAATAAAATAAAAAAAAAAGGCACAGATGGAAATGAAACTCTTACCTGTTCAGGTAACTTCCAGATGTGCATGAAAAACCACCGTGACTCATTTAAACATTATAAAATTCACTGTCATTTATACAGACATTTGAATATTTGAAAAAACATTATACAATGAAAATAACAATGAAATTTTTTTTTTACCGTTATTTTCTTGTATTTTAGTTTTAAGTATATTTTTTTTTTTTTTTTTTTTTTTTTGCAATATATTTTCTTTTTTTTATTTGATATTTTCTTCTTATTTTCTTATATTTTTGACCAGAGACATAAAAAACAAAAAATCAATCATCTATGGAATGTCTTCTGGTTAATCTTTTTTGGTTTTTTTTTTTTTTTTTGGCTAAGTACTATAAGTAGTCGGAAATCCGGAATTTTATGTTCTCTATATGATAGAGCTTTTTTTCAATTTTTAAATTTCGCCAAAAATATAATGAATAAGCTCATAATCATGCAAGTATTAAAATAGCAGTAATATAATACATATAGTCAAATGTGATCATAGAGTATATAGGTATTCGCATCAAACTACCCCTAATTCACAATGACGATAGCCACTTTTCTTGATATACATCGTATATATACCTATATTTATAGTAAAAATACACTATGTACAAAATATTTATTTGCAAAAAAATCTAAAATTAAAAAGTTAAAAAAGTAGAGTGAGATTATAAATAAAATAAAAATCAAGTATACAGAAGTGCAATGAAAAAGAGGGGCGTGAGGTAAATGTGATAGCAGTGTGATTGAGAGGTGGAGGAAGGTAAAAATGTTTTTATATATATATATAAAATGATAGTGGAGGGGAATTTGATATAGCAGACATCGATATACAAATGTATGTTAAAAAAATAGTAAAAAAAAAATAGAAAAAATATAAATTACAAGTAGTAGGGATAATTAGACTCACACAATCGTGGAGTATGTCACAAGAAGAATGGTAGCCATGGCAATGGGGATGGGATCCAGCCAATCGGTACTACCATTATAGGCGTGGTTTCATCATTGGCTTACCAGGTTGCACAATGTACAAGATAAAAAGAGACAAAATTTTAAATTTATTTTCCAGAGTAGGGATTACAAAAATAACAGAGAAGGGATGAAATGACAACGTTAAAAAGAGATGAAAAACAAGACGGGGTTTTTAGAGAGAAAAGGCGTTTTGGGGATTGTTGGTAATATATGTTTTATATGTATATACCTATATATATAAGAAATATATATGAGCTATGCTGGTAGGTAGCACTGATGAAGGAGAACTCCCGTTGCAACTGACGGACAAACGTATCATGGAGGGTAGGGCCGGGGCTGTGATGCCGGCTTGTAAATGAAACCAGTTTGCTATCCGATACGATCGAGGCAACACACAATTTTGTAGTGCTTGCTCTATTGTGTATTAATATTTAAAAACAATAACAAATAATAATTTATTTTAA
This sequence comes from Lysiphlebus fabarum, assembly GCA_011426435.1. Taxonomy (NCBI): domain Eukaryota; kingdom Metazoa; phylum Arthropoda; class Insecta; order Hymenoptera; family Braconidae; genus Lysiphlebus; species Lysiphlebus fabarum. The sequence goes on along the minus strand of WSYQ01000250.1, from coordinate 286,220 downwards.
TTTGTTATATAACAATATGTATTGTTATGTTTGTTGTGATAATGACAGTGTTATCATGAATAAAATAACAACGTGTTTATAATAAATTATTTTTTAAAAAAAATATATAATTTTAGTGTAAAATGAGTAGCTGATTGTTGATTTTTTTTCTTGATGGACATTTTTATTTTGACATCAAGGAAGACATATCTAAATAAAAATATTACCACGTGCTGGCACGTTTATTAATTAAATAAGTGATAAATATTTATTGTCATTATTATGAGTATTATTTATTAATATATAAACAGTACCTTGGTAAATATTTTATTATTATTTTATTTTATAAATTATTATTTAAATTACAAATTATATATTATTGTTTTTACTTTTTGGAGTAAAAAAAAAAAAGTGTGAGTGTATAAAAAAACATTTAATATAATTTGTGATTCAGAAAATATAGTGTGATGAAAATAAAATCAAGATGAAAATAAAATATAAAAAAAATTTTACACGGGGACTTCGATGCCTTTGTGGATAGTGACAATATGTGCATCGTTTAAAAAGTGATAATTAAAATTTTGATGATAATCATCATTCATAAAAAAAATTTAGATAAATTTATATAGTTTATAGAAAAATAATAAATAATGTCAGCAGTTGCACCAGCAGGAGCCGCATCAGCGGTACCAAATACAAATGGACTTATTGTACCAGCTCCATTATTAGCATTACCAACATTATCATTTTCCGTCGGTCAAGTTGCAACTGTTTGTGAAACACTTGAAGAAAGTGGTGATATTGAAAGATTAGCACGTTTTTTATGGAGTTTACCAGTTGCACATCCAAATATACAAGAATTAAATCAAAGTGAGGCTGTATTAAGGGCAAGAGCAATTGTTGCATTTCATTCTGGACATTATCGGGAACTTTATGCAATATTAGAAAGACATAAATTCACCAAAGATTCACATGGTAAATTACAAGCAATGTGGCTTGAAGCACATTATTCTGAAGCTGAAAAATTACGTGGTAGACCACTTGGTCCTGTTGATAAATATCGTGTTAGAAAAAAATTTCCATTACCAAGAACAATATGGGATGGTGAACAAAAAACACATTGTTTTAAAGAACGTACTCGTTCATTATTACGTGAGTGGTATCTACAGGATCCATATCCAAATCCAGGTAAAAAAAGAGAACTTGCTGCTGCGACGGGACTTACACCAACACAAGTTGGTAATTGGTTCAAAAATAGAAGACAAAGAGATAGAGCTGCTGCAGCTAAAAATAGGTATGTTAATTTCAATTGAAGAACAATAAAATTATCACGAAGAAACATTTTTAACGAAAGTTAAAATTTATTTATAATATATGCGATTATCAGAAACACAATAAACATTTAGTGGTTATATGAAAATTTTTATATATAGTGTTTATATTAGATAAAAATAATTGAACGATTTTTACATATATACAACCTAAATTTGTTAAGTTTATTTTGTATTTGTGTATCCCTAAAATAACAAGATATCCTTTGTGACTTCAGTATATACATATATTCTGTCTCATTTTATCATAGTATTTTTCCCTGCCTATCATAAAAGAAAAAAAAAATAATAATATATAACAATTTAGAAACCCAAATGGAGGGTTGTGTAATTTCATTTTCAATGTCCGACGGAGGGTTGCTGCCGTCGGTCTTGTACACAATTTTCATATTACATATATATTATTTGATATTTTTTAAATTTTATTGTCATACGACATTATATATATATTTGTGATTTTTTTTTTTTAATTTAATTTTATTTATTAATATATTAGGGGGTTGAATGTTTTTGTTATTGTCTTTTAATCTTTTATATTCTTTTGATTGTTATTTATATTAAAACCGGAAATGCCTTTCAACAACTTGAACGAGATAGAGATGATTTTTTAATCCTTTTTTTTTAGTTGTATATATAAGAGATCGTCAAATTTTTTTTAGTCCCGGAAATTCTTGGGTTTTACTCCATAGGGGTCATGCCGGATATATCGGATATATATTTATGAAAAAATAGTTGCATTCCAAAGTTCTAACCAGATAATAAAATCCTGTTGGAATGCCTTTGCTATTTTTTTTTTAAACTATATTAGAGCAAAATCAAAACCACAGGTACCAATAACTTGCTCTCTAATTTACACAATGAAAATTATAAAAACACATTTAGAAACTAAAATATATTTATATTTATTATTTTTTTTTTCACTAAAAAAATGGCCTTGGGTATTTTTATAATTTACGACTTTCCACAACTTGAAAAGTATCAATGACATATTTTCCTTGGATCATTAACTACATTCAACAGTATAATTTTCAATTTATATTATGTACACAAACACTCAGCAAAATTCTATCATAAATTATCTGAAATAAATAAATAAATAAATAAATAAATAAATTGTTAGTTTATTAATACTTAAATTCTATTCAAATTTTAGAATAAGAAATTTGTAATTTAAATATTAATAATATACATAATATTATATGTTGTAAGCAATTTTTCATGTATATTTTGTAGTCTTGGCATATTTTCTTGGCATTGATAAAAGATAATTTAGTAAACTGTTGAAACTAATGTATATACCTGAGAGTTGTATGCATCTAGTGATATAGCTGTATGTATAGTCAGACGTGAGAGAAAATATACGTTGTCAGGTGAATTTTCGAAAGAGGGTGAATATATATTGCGACACAGATATATGAATAAAATCTAAAAAAGAAATATATATGCAAAAGTCTTTTTTCAGTTGTCGATATATATATATATAAACTTGCCAACGATCGAGTCACAATTTTCGATATATCTATATTTGCAACCATCATGATCCACACAAATGCTTTATATTCTATATACATGTATTTTCATATTCAGTCAAGTAATTCAACATATATATACATTAAGTCAGTATATTTTCGCGGTCCAGCAAGCGAGTTATTCAATATGTTCAACCCCGAATGCCCCGGAGCAATCTCCGCATTTCTACTTTATGTACAATAATATATAAATGTAATATACATATATATATATATATATATATATGCTTATGACAGATCGTATTTGCCTCATACTCTTGTTCATCTGTATATCTATCATTTTATACATCCATTCTACCTCTTCCCTTATTTTTTTCATTCACTCACTCACTGCAAATCTGATGCTTTTGCAAGTATTCAATCTGCCACGTCGACACATCGCTACAAAATTTTCTTCTATTTCATTTCTATATTTTATTTTGACATCGTACTGATTATTTTTTTTTTATTTTTTATTTTTTTTTTTTTAGAAAAAATTGACTTAACCCTTTATTATTTCGTGACTATATATATATTTTAATTATAATTATTTTTAGTTCATATTATTGAATTGTAAATATATATATTCAATAATAATTTTTATGATAATATATGAAAAAAAAAATTAATTTAAATTACTCGATGAGTTGCAAAAATTGAAAAGAGTTAATTATGATGGAATATTATAATTATGGCGTCAAACTTGAAAATTGGAATATATATTATGCTTTTTTTTTTTTTATTTTTAAACTTGTATATGAATTTATTATTTATTTTTTATTTTTTTGTTCTTTTCATTGCTACTTTCTTGTCAACAACGTATATCCGTTATCTTGATGACCTCAAATGAGCAACAAGCAAATTCGCAAATGTCACGTTGGTCTTACGATATTTTTATTGTACAAAGATTTTTTTTTTTTTTTCTTTTGTTGCCTCAAGGGTTTTTTAAGACTGATTTAATGCCACTGAGAATTTTAAATTGCCGACAGATGAATGATCAACACAATGACATTAAAATATATATATAAATTTATTTCTTTGTTTTTTCTAATATATATTAATATTTTTTAAAATTATTTTTGATACTTTATAGAAAAAAAAATCAATAAAAGTAATATTCGGACACAAATGAAGAAAAATGAGTTAACACTTGAGGCAAAAGTAGAAAAAATTAAATTCATATAACAGAGTAGATATAAATATAAAAAAAAGTTTGATTTTTTTGAAAGAATGTGATATGGTTCGGTATATATATATATATATAAGAGACAAAAGGGATATGATGATTAATTTCACATTTGATGTCCAAGAGAATCATTAGTGCCAAGCTGCCATGACACCTGCTCTCACTCACGACTTTAGCTTCTTTCCTCTATATGATGGATTGCAATGTGCCCCCGGTTTCACGAAACCCAAAAAAAAAAAAACAATTAAGATCAAAAACTTAATTTAAATTTAAAATATATAAAAATATACAGGAAAAAAATATAAATAAATAATAATTTCATATATATATATTCATTAAGTTTTCACGCTCTTTCAAAATATCACTTTTTTTTTCATTTAAACACAATATGTTTCCGACAGGTGAACCAATGATTCTATATATATAAAAATTGATTCTTTTTCTAATATATATAAATATAATTAGTCTCATTTATGACACAACCAGAGAAAGAAAAAAATCATAAAGAAAATATAGAAAAAAAATAAATAAATAAAAGTATAGCAAAATTGGCAGGCACAAATTCTAAGGGGATGCAGCTGTCACTTGTATGTTTCCGCGTTTGAGCTTTTTGTTTCCTGAACTTATCAGCCAATATACACTGAAATTTTTACCAAGGGTCTTAAAAGAGTTTGTGGCTGTTTTATGTCGAGTACATGAGTATTGGCAAAAGAGAAATAAAAATAGAATTATACTGAAACAAAGTATAGGGGTTGTGTATTCGAGTTGGTTCCTTTACTATTATAGAAGCGCGTGACTGTTTTTGCACTATCTTTGCGGGGGTTCCCCTATATGTATACTGTAGTGAATAGTTTTAAAAATATTATGATAGTCGTTGATAATATGAACCACAAGTTTACTAATTCATAAACTATATATACATATATTGATTTGTCTTTAATATATCTTGTGAGTGTCTTAAGTTATGCCGCATAACATTAATGCCCTCTGACGTGTCCAGTATCAATAATCAAAATCGATTTTCAAGCTAAATTGAAAAGAAAGACCGCCAAGTAAGCTGGATATAACAAAATAAATAAATATATATATATATATATATAAATAATAATGATAATAATAATTTAAAAAGAGAATTTAATTGTCAAGTGTCATGTGATCAAAATACGTCAGAGTGGGAAGACAATGCGTCAGATCAAACAATCTATATACTTTTTTTATTCTTTTGATAGGTTTAATCGATACTCGTTTCATATGACACTACTGATTATCGATCAGATAATTATGCACTATATCAAGCCACTGATTATCCCCTTTTTTGATTATAAATTATAAATATATAACAAAAAGATGTAATAACAAACATTAATTTTATTATTATTATTATAAAAAATTATACTTTTATTTATATCTTTATAATTATAATCAATTAAAATCAATTATATAATTCAAATCAAATTTATAATATATACTTTTGAGTTAAAAATTAAAACTCGATTCATTTTTTTTTTTTTTCTGAAATAATAATAATAATAAATTATAAATACATATATTATATCGTTAAAGATGATCGTGTATATAATATTATATAGTTCTTTTTAGTACTGTGCCACCTGTGATATAGAATTCCATAGGTACAGATCGCAGTTTCATATTACCGAATAAATGAGACAAAAAAAAAAATTGAAACCAAAAGAAAAGAAAAAAAAAAACTAAATATATATAAAAAATAATAGTAAAGCAGTAAATGAAGAGAAGATTTCCAGGTACTTTCAAAATTGATCAAGGCCCCGAGAGTATAGAGGTGTACTGCTGGTATATAATAGTGAGGGTGTATCAAATGTCCCATGCTGTCTTCTTGTCTATGGTGTCCGGCTATCCCTCCCTTGTTTCACGGTTAATTGAGCGGCTGACAATCTGACCACAAGACGGTTAGCATCACAAGCACGGAAAAGATGAAAAAAAAAAAAAAATTATAAATAAATAAAAATTAATATGAGAAAGGGAAAAATGAACAGAACAAATAGAAAAAATAATAAAAATTTTTAGATGAACTCTCAGTAACTAAAACGAACGCTATAAAAATTTTTTTCTAAAAATTTATGTACGATATGTACAGGTATAATATTTTTTCGATGAATGAATAAGTTGATCTATAGATATGTCTGATATGTTACTCAATTTGAAGGTCTTATATTTAAAATATAAAAATTTATTTTTTTCTCTCTTGCAAGTGAAATGGATACTACGATCATTGTGTTCGATCATTCGCCTCTGGTTGATGATATATATTTAGCCACATGATTTTCGTGCGAGAATTTTTTTTATAGATATATTACAGGTCAAGGAGAGATATCCCTTTCCATTTTATATTTTAAATCTTTTGTATAGTCGTAATGTATTTGTATATCTTTAACCTCGGAAATTTATTTTTTTATTTTTTCAACTCGCACGCAGTCCAGTTAACAAACGACCACAGAATGATTTGGCAAATAGTCTTTTGATGCCCTGCCTTTTAAATAAAATTTTTATTTCTCATCTATATTATCAGGTAACTCTTCTCATCTGACTTGAACTAAATATTAAAAAAAAAAAAAAAAAACCCCGTCGTGATTGTTTTAACGATTGAGATGTTACAGTCAATATATGATGAAGAAAAAAAATATTAAAAAAAGCGCGTTAAATAAATCTTCGATAGTGATTAATCATTTTTAAATTAAAAACCAGTTTATCGATGTCTCAATTTTTTATGATAATAATGAATTTTATATATCATTTATTTATTTTTCTTATCATAAAGTATTCATGTGTATTCATGTTTTTATAATATGATATTATTCAATTGTATTTATTATTTTTTAAATATAAATTGATACAAATTGTCATTATTGAAAAATAGTTATTGATGAATTGTATATATAAGTTTTTAACATGAGGGCAAATACATGTTAGTACAGTTGAAAAGGGTGCCGACTGTAAGGCAAACAGTTTAGCTGGAAACAATTGACTGCAGATTGAAGAGGGTCGGGTAGACATCTGACGATCGATCCGCCACACGCGTTCTAGAGCACTCCTCGAGAACTCCCTGACGTAAAGTTACATCTGTCGATGAAAATAGAATTTTTTTTTTTTTATTATTTTATTTGGCTCGTTTTTTTTTTTATTTGCTAGCCAAGTTTTTATACTCTTTGTATTTTTATATATATACACTACATAAACCTAACGCTTTTACTCCAAATTTTTTTATTTTTCTATTTTTTTTTTTTTTTTTTTGGTAACTAAAAGTGTCATCTGACATAATGAAAGTCATTGTTTTATATTTTTCTTTCACCATGACAATACATACATGTCCAATGTCCATAAAATTTCCCCCGGGAGTTTGGACATAGTCCGTCAGTATTTTTTTTTTTTTTTTTATATTTTTTTTATTCCTTTCACACTTTTGATATCGTAATAAAATAATATTTCATGTTTTATATAAAATTAAATAAATATACTGATGCATGCGTATAAAGTTGTCTTGGATATATTCAACAAAAAAATAAATGAATATATTATTTATAATATATTAAAAAAATAAATATAAATAAACGATCATTATTACTATATATAGAGAACATTCATTTCATTATATTTTTATATGATTAATTATTATTATTATTATTGTTATTATAATAATAAGACACTTGAAGATTAATCTGGGTTGGCATGCCAACGTCATTACAAAGTATAATGTGACGTGGTCATTCCTAGATTAGCGTCGTAGAAGCGACGCAATACCCTGTAGTTTGTCTCGCGTGTCAATTAGCCATGGTGACTGAGGTGAAAAAAAAAAAGTAAAATAAATATATACATAATAATAATATTATAATAATGATGATATATAAATAAAATGAAATTTATATAGACATATGAACTGATGGATAAAAAATAAATAAATAAATAAAGAGATTACATGTTCGATGTTACAATACAACACGACAAATCTCACCGACCTGAATATATCATTTAGAAATTTGAGTATAAATATTTTAAATTATTTTATTAAAAAAGGTTATTTAGTTATTATAATATTTTTGTAGTAATAATATTTTAATCATTATTCAATGTCAAAGATAATAAAATAATAAATAAAAGTAGAAAATTAAATTTTTTTTTTTTTATTTGCTGGTGTAATCAGAGTAACTATCATTAGAAATATATATATATTTTTTTATCTATTTTACCTTTTTTGATATACAATGAACATGAGTATATATAAACGTATCACTTTTCATAGGTGATTTCAACGCGGAACATTGCTTAACATACTCCATAATAAATAAATGTATATTTCGTTTTTTTTTTTTTTAATTTTGCCGACGGTATAAACTCTTAATCACCGATAAATCATTATCTTTATATTATTTTTTTTTCGTTTTTTACTACTTTAACTTTTTTTTATAAATTATTTTTTTTTTATACATGTCATGAAAAATAAAATACATTGCAAACGAGAATTAATATAATTTTCCATTAATTTATTTATTTTTTTTTTTATTATAATCTCATTTAATTAATTTTGTTTTTTTTTTTTTTTTTTTTCTATTTAACATTATACTTGAGTATCAACTTTTTATCTACAATATCTCATTTATTTTTTCTTTAAAAAAAAAAATATCTATAGAAATAAAAAAGTTATAGGTATATGAATGTTGAGGTTTTGTATCAAATTGTTGAAACGATAAAAATAAATAAAAACGAGTGGCGATGAGATAAGAGATGGACGTCGTTAACTCAGGTCTCAGGACAATGCTGTTTTGACGGTATTCAACAAAAGACTTGTATGAAGGGATAGATATATGGTATATGATGTATTCGCGGTGAAAGAGCAAGATAAAGAGTAAAATAAAATTGAGTAACAAATAATAAAAAAAAAAGTTATGAGTATAACAATAAAAAAGAGAGAGAAAGAGTAAAAAAGATTAAGAAAAAAAACGATAAAGACCAGACAAATCACCTGGTGGATCCAACAAGAACAAATGACAGTGGCTCATTCAACATATAGTGCGGTGCTTTGTGGATGTAGCTCATTACTATCACCTCAAATTTTTCATGTCCACACGTATGTTTTTTTTTTTTTTTTTTTTTTTCTACCATCATAAAACTTGATGTGAAGAAAGGGAACTATCAGTTATATGAATTCGTGCTCCCGTTATATATATCTATATATATTTCTTCATTTCTCAATTGCTTTTTTTTTTTATATGAATATATTTTAATTTAACATCAATTTATAATAAAAAAAAAAAATTAAAATATGTCATAATAAATAGCTGTATAGATGTGTCATTCAGTCTATTTTTTTTATATTTATTTGTGTTGTTTTTTTATCTATAGAGAATGAATGATGTGGAAAAAATTATCGAATAAAAAAATTGATACAAAGATCAAACGAGTATGTAAACATTAGACTCAAGCAAACGTGTCACAAAATCTCCCTTTACTTTGCTTACTATAAAAACAAGTATGCACACGACTATGCTTTTGCTTATGGGATTACTATTTTAACGTAATCCGTATGTTTTACTCTGTAACAAATAAATGAGGCGTTAGTACAGTCTAGAAAATCACAAATATAAACATTTAAATTGTACCTTATGTATAAGAGGATCGGTTTAAATAAATTTTGTAATTCTTTCTCTTGTTATTTTATTTTTTTTTTTAAATTTTTTTTTACGCTTAAAATAAAAGGTATTATTGTTTAAAAATTATAAAAGGCATATATCAAAGGTTACAAGATTTAAAGTATACACCGCAAAATATATACCCATGAGAATTTATTTTGAAGAATAGATAGATTTCAAAATTTCATCACGTAGATTTTATTTTTCACCATTTTTCTCAATAAACATAATATAATATTATTATTATTTATTTTATTTTTTTTCATACTTGTAACTATGTATATTGATAACTGTAAAATTATAAATTTTTGTAAAACTCAGTGATATATCTTTTCATCTTTTAGTTATACTTTGAAAAAAAAACAAGTTTGCTGAATAATCTTTGAGATTATACAATCCCCATGGATAAGAAAAATGAATTTTTTTTCTTTGTTAAAATATCACATGGTGACCAGATGAATTTCACAAATTTAACTTAAATTTTAAAAGCAGGTATATAGCAAAATTTTTCAAAATCGCATCATTATTTTCTTTGTCGGTAAATACAAAGTCAAATTTTTCTTAAATTATTATCATTATGATTATTATAATTTATTTTTTCAAAATAAGAAAAAAATAAAAAAATTTTTGTTGAGTAAGTTCTCACACAAGTTTGACATTTTAATCATGTAAAATCATAACAATTATATATATATATATAAGTCAATGATCTTGGGGTTGCTGGTGTACAGTAGAATCATGATACAACCCCACAATTATTTTTGTCGAGTCATTTATATAAAAAAAATAAAAAATAAATAAAAAACATGGCGTCTATTGCATTTATAAAACACAAGAGCCATTATAAGCACAGTCTTAAGATGTATACGTGTATATTTCTTGATGATTGAATGAGTATAAATATACCAGTCCATCATCAACATTAACATAAGTATGCTGTAAATTTTTGTAGATTCATTCGTGCATAATAAATATGAACTCGCGTGAGGGGTGCGCCAATGAGCGTTGTTTGAAAAATATATCTTTGCGTACACATAATAGTAAATTAAAAAAAATAAAAATAAGCAAGAGCATGCCCTGGGCGTGATTAACTTGTCAAAAATCATAAAGTCACGTTTCAAGTTATTTATTAGATGTGGATAGTGATCGGTTAAAGAAAACCAATATCGTTTTCTCATACAAATCGATTCTAGATTACACAATTTATACATTGTATGTATTGTATTTTAGAATGACTAAATAATAATTAAATAATTAATTAATCAAAACAGAAAAATAATATACATGATATAATATATATCCAGTAATAATTTTTTTTTTATAATAAATTATTTTCTGTCATAAATAAAAATACCTATATTGAAAGAAATATAATGAAATACGATAAAAAAATAAAAATTACAATATTGTTTGACAAATGAGTATTGTCTTCAGTGTTTTACTCGTTGTCGACAATGTCACTGAGTGAAGATGTGATAAACAATAAAATACATATATATACTCACAAAGAATAGTTGTAAGAGAATGATAATTTAAATGATGACTCTCAGCTTCTTCGCATTCAATTACTAAATAATTGGCGAATTGGTATAGAGTGTTATACATATATGCGTATATATATATATATATATACAAAGTATAATATATTAAAATTAAAAAAAAAGAAAAACAATAAAGTCTTGAGAAGATGTATAGCTAAAGAAATAATAAAAAAACAATTACTCATAAAAAAAATAAAAATCATCAAATGACTCGCATCATCTCTTTTTGTAGTAAAAAAAAATTATGTTTTTCTCATAAATCTTTTATTTAACATATATATATATATATATTTTTTTTTTTTTTGAGTCATTTTGCACTCAAAGTGACGAGCGTGACTTATCTTTCGTGAATTATAATCCAATTTGTGATTATAGTTGTACCTGAATTAAAAAGGTATACTTGTATCCGCATCAAAGAGGACAAAGTTTTTTATATAATCTATCTAAAATCATATAATGACCGAAAATTTATTTATTTTTTTGTTAATGAATTTATACTTTTTTTAAAATTTTTGTATATGATTTGACATATTATAAAAAAAAATAATATATATATTTATATACTCGGTGACAACAGAGTTTTGCAAAGTAAGAAATTTCAAATTGAAAAAATAACTACTTCCTATTCTGGCAAGATGATGTGTACAATTTATATATACATATAGTGTTTGATATGTGGAACGGGAGCCACTCTCAGATGATTTGATCCGGGTGCTAACGAGGACGTCTTTTCTCCTTTTTTTTATATTGTTATAAATGTGATTGTGTATATATCTATATTTTCATTTATATATTTTGTGTTTATGTTCATGTGACTCGCGGAAAAGTAGCCGTTAACTTCTAATGAGCTCTCATTGTATATTTTACTAACATACTGATTATGAATATTTTTATATGTCATTTATTTATATTTTTTAAAATTTATTTTATTCATTTCATTATATTCTTTTTTTCATATTGTAAAGCCTGTGTATGCTTCTTAAAATCTCGATATATACCGACTTGTTGGAATACGTCTTAGTCATGCGGTTTTAGTCCTTTCTCAAGGATGTTTTTATGATTCACAATAAAATACGTCATTTAATGAATAATAATATTTTTTTTTTCTTTTTAATTCATATTAACATTATATTAAATTTATATTCAAAGAAATGCCTTATTTTTACCAAGATGACTCTAAGTCGGAGGTTAAAGCCAGCGTTAAAGTCTGATAAAATTTTAAAATTAGTAAAAATAATTGATTGAATGATTGGAAACAACGTCTTACATTATTGTTAACTCAATTCAATCATAATCTTATGAAATTATAACCGAGAAAAATTTATATCAACAGAAATGCCCTATTTTCACCAAGATGACTCTAAGTCGAAGCCAAAAGCTAACTTCAAAGTCCGATAAAATTTTAAAATTAATAGAAATAATTTATTTAATGATTGGAAACAACGTCTTACATTGTTGTTAACTCAATTTAATCATAATCTTATGAAATTATAACCGAGAAAAATTTATATCAAAAGAAATGCCCTATTTTCACCAAGATGACTCTAAGTCGGAGCCAAAAGCTAACTTCAAAGTGCAATAAAATTTTAATATTAACAAAAAAAATTTATTTAATGATTGGAAACAACGTCTTACATTGTTGTTAACTCAATTTAATCATAATCTTATGAAATTATAACCGAGAAAAATTTATATCAACAGAAATGCCCTATTTTCACCAAGATGACTCTAAGTCGGAGCCAAAAGCTAACTTCAAAGTGCAATAAAATTTTAATATTAACAAAAAAAATTTATTTAATGATTGGAAACAACGTCTTACATTGTTGTTAACTTAATTCAATCATAATCTTATGAAATTATAACCGAGAAAAATTTATATCAACAGAAATGCCTTATTTTCACCAAGATGACTCTAAGTCAAAGGTTAAAGCTAGCGTTAAAGTCTGATAAAATTTTAAAATTAGTAAAAATGATTGATTGAATGATTGGAAACAACGTCTTACATTGTTGTTAACTCAATTCAATCATAATCTTATAAAATTATAACCGAGAAAAATTTATATTAACAAAAATGCCTTATTTTTACCAAGATGACTCTAAGTCGAAGCCAAAAGCTAACTTCAAAGTCCGATAAAATTTTAAAATTAATAGAAATAATTTATTTAATGATTGGAAACAACGTCTTACATTGTTGTCAACTCAATTCAATCATAATCTTATAAAATTATAACCGAGAAAAATTTATATTAACAAAAATGCCTTATTTTTACCAAGATGACTCTAAGTCGAAGCCAAAAGCTAACTTCAAAGTCCGATAAAATTTTAAAATAAATAGAAATAATTTATTTAATGATTGGAAACAACGTCTTACATTGTTGTTAACTCAATTTAATCATAATCTTATGAAATTATAACCGAGAAAAATTTATATCAAAAGAAATGCCCTATTTTCACCAAGATGACTCTAAGTCGGAGCCAAAAGCTAACTTCAAAGTGCAATAAAATTTTAATATTAACAAAAAAAATTTATTTAATGATTGGAAACAACGTCTTACATTGTTGTTAACTCAATTTAATCATAATCTTATGAAATTATAACCGAGAAAAATTTATATCAACAGAAATGCCCTATTTTCACCAAGATGACTCTAAGTCGGAGCCAAAAGCTAACTTCAAAGTGCAATAAAATTTTAATATTAACAAAAAAAATTTATTTAATGATTGGAAACAACGTCTTACATTGTTGTTAACTTAATTCAATCATAATCTTATGAAATTATAACCGAGAAAAATTTATATCAACAGAAATGCCTTATTTTCACCAAGATGACTCTAAGTCAAAGGTTAAAGCTAGCGTTAAAGTCTGATAAAATTTTAAAATTAGTAAAAATGATTGATTGAATGATTGGAAACAACGTCTTACATTGTTGTTAACTCAATTCAATCATAATCTTATAAAATTATAACCGAGAAAAATTTATATTAACAAAAATGCCTTATTTTTACCAAGATGACTCTAAGTCGAAGCCAAAAGCTAACTTCAAAGTCCGATAAAATTTTAAAATTAATAGAAATAATTTATTTAATGATTGGAAACAACGTCTTACATTGTTGTCAACTCAATTCAATCATAATCTTATAAAATTATAACCGAGAAAAATTTATATTAACAAAAATGCCTTATTTTTACCAAGATGACTCTAAGTCGAAGCCAAAAGCTAACTTCAAAGTCCGATAAAATTTTAAAATAAATAGAAATAATTTATTTAATGATTGGAAACAACGTCTTACATTGTTGTTAACTCAATTTAATCATAATCTTATGAAATTATAACCGAGAAAAATTTATATCAACAGAAATGCCCTATTTTCACCAAGATGACTCTAAGTCGGAGCCAAAAGCTAACTTCAAAGTGCAATAAAATTTTAATATTAACAAAAAAAATTTATTTAATGATTGGAAACAACGTCTTACATTGTTGTTAACTTAATTCAATCATAATCTTATGAAATTATAACCGAGAAAAATTTATATCAACAGAAATGCCTTATTTTCACCAAGATGACTCTAAGTCGGAGCCAAAAGCTAACTTCAAAGTCCGATAAAATTTTAAAATTAATAGAAATAATTGCTTTAATGATTGGAAACAACGTCTTACATTGTTGTTAGCTCGATTCAATTATAATATAATTAATTTTATGTTTTTTTGTTTTTTATTATCATTGAACTGGAATTGATCATATGATATTTTCAAATTTTATATACCAAAAAATTTACGTAAATATTCATTCGACTAGATTGTTCATTGCATATATATACATGGTATATTAAAACTATATAAAGTATAAACCCATATACGATCAAATATTGCGAGGGATAATAATCACACTGGGCTGTGCTTAAAATATGTATATGAATGACCTTAATTACGTAGAGAAATGAAATGGGATTTTATGACACATACTGACATATTAAACATGTATACATATATACATATATTTTTATGTTTGTATTTTTTATAAAAACACAATATAGTATTACACTAATACGCATAAATTTAACACTTAATATTATTTTTTTAAATTATATTTTTAAATCCTATTCATCATTTTCAATATTTATGAATTGTTTTTATTTTAATTTTCTTTAATGGTATATCGTTGTGACATTTGATGCAAAGCTTTGAAAGTGTCAACAAGCATATGTAATTTATCAATATATTAATGTTTGTGTATATGCTCATGTGAAAGTATATATATATTTGTCTATCAAAGTGGTAGTCATAACAGCCAAGTGTCACACATCGACGAGATAATCCCTAATGACTCCATCACTCGTATCAATCTATTTTTTATATTTTTTTTTCATGTCTTTGATGGTTTTTTTTGATCAATCTTGAATTGAATTTTATATATATATATATCTCAGTTTAAAAAATTATTTTTATTTTAATATATATTTTATATATATTTTATATTGTATCGTGTTAATTTTATATCATGATGTCATTGAATTAAAAAATAGTAAAAAATTTATATGAGAAATATCAAGTATATATAAAAGGAAATAAAAAATAATAATTATACAAAGGTGATATGTATTGTATATATACAAATAGAAAAAAAAATACATTATAGCACAAAGTAAAATACAAGGGATCTCCATGCGATCTCATCATCGTATTTATGTTAAAATGTGAAATTAATCGGGGAGACGATGATAAAAGATAACTTTGGTAATTACTTATATCCAACACTAATATATTTATTTAACATCATTATCATTATTATAATTGTATATACATTACACACATACTGGCATATGGTAATATATAAATGACTCACTTTTTTTTTTCTTTGTATATATTTTTTTGTTTCCGTTATTTTTTTATTCATTATTTTTCGCGTAAAATGCATTTGAGATTATAATCTTGATTAATACTTTTATTGCAAGTATATATATATTGTTCAAAAACCAGGATAATCATGCAAGAAAAAAATATATCTTTCATCAAATAATGTCGAAATAGAAACACATAATTATTTTATTTATAATCAATTTAATATTTTTTAATGATTTTATATTTTTATATATGCAATCTTTATTATTTGATATTAAAAAATAATAATGAATTGACAAACTTTTTGGCCACATTTATTTATTTTTTTTTTGTTTAACAAATAATATAATTATTTATTATCCTTGAGGCAAAAAAGACAGTTACAAAAGGCAATATCACGGTTCCTTCGTTGCTTAATTTCATATCTATTTATTCCCCTTTTTTATCTTGACATTACACATGAGTGCCATTTTAAATATTATATCATCTACATATATACGTATTACATAAAATACATGTGTATATATTATTGCACAGTAAAAATAAAAAATAATTAATAAACATATGTGAATATTTTTTTAAATATATTATTTACAAATCAATGTTAATCAGGTGTATATAGAAATATAGACAGATATTACATCAATCGTACATGACATGCTTGTTTAATTAATTTGCAAATCTTTCACATTGCAACATAATAAAAAAAAATAATAAACATCTTGAGTTCTCACATAAGTTATCTATTTTTTTTTTTTTCAATGAGCATAATTTTACACTTGATTTCACTTTGATATATATAAATTGTCAAATTAATATTATTGCATCTATAAATACTTCAAAGCAATCTAAAAGTTGAATGATAAAACATATTTATTTGAAATTTTAATATTTATTTTTTTAAAAGATGATGAGTAAAGACAAATATTATAGTAAATTTAAAAAAAATGTCTTGTTCTTATTGTCATATTGTTAAAAAAAAAATATATATATATATAAGGGAGAGATGTATGTAAAATGGTTTTGTGTTTTATCGAATTTGACACTTGAAGAAGCCGGAACATTGAAAAGGGACCTAGTAATATCAACTCAACAGGCTCATCGTTGTCGGCTGCCAGAATAAAAAAAAGGGAATGCTATATACACTCTCATTGCCCCGAGGGATCAAGGGACTAATTTTCACTGGCAGACCGAGTCTTGAAAATATTATGTTTTACAGATAAAAATCTTTCAACAACAAAATTCCCTTGAGATAAAAACATCATGTTTTTTTTTTTTAAATTTTTACTATTTATACAAAATTATTGTTTATTTATTTATTTATTTATTTTCATTCATATATCTATATGATTTTTTATATATTAATTTAAATTGAGTTAAATTGAATTTTCAAATATCACTTGAATTTGGTAGATATATGTATTGGGTCAAAGGAAATCATGAGAGTGAATAACGACAGGGCATTTTCAATATATGTATACGTATTGAATTGAAAAGGTTCCCGTTTTATTATTATTTATTTTATTTTTTTTTTTTATCGTGTAGAGGTCAATTCATAGTTTGAGAGGCTATTCTTGATGTGAAATTGCCTGAAATTGGTTTACACACGACACGATCGTCAATGTCCCTACAAGAGTTTAGAAATTGATTCGTTTTTCTTTACTTGATATATATACACAACTGTATGTGCAAATCGTTTAATTTTCCCCTCTTACATTTGATACAGACAAGTTGAAGAATCTTTTTATTTATTTATTTTTTTTTTGTCTTTTGTATAGCTTAAAATTGAATTTTTTTTTTTTTTTTCATTCTTAAATAAATCTTGTAATGATAAATTCAATTAGAAGATAAAGATTAAGAAATAAAAAAATAAATTTAAAAAAAAAAAAGGAAATACGTTTTGAGTTAATTTTTTTTCATGAACCTCGCGGCGCCGGATCGAGTTATCACGACGAAATTGTGAGATATAAAAAAAATTTAGCAGTAATAAAGTGAAAATAATATAAAAAAAAAAAATTACTAAAATGAATCAAGACACCAGAGCCGAGGGGTACAAGCTAACTAACCGTACACAATCATAAAAAAAAAAAAAACAGAAATAAAAAACATGAAAAATCAAAATAATAAAAAGAAAATTTATATATTTTTTAGAGTGAGAATTGTAATTTGATATTGATTTGAAAAATAAGACTTATATGAGCGCATAACGAGTCAGTTAAATACCGCTAAATATCCAAGATGATAAAAATAAATAAATTAAAAAAAAAACAAACAAACAAACAAGGTAGCTTGAGATCGTTGAGGCTTAATTGCTTAATCAAACGTTGTAAATCTCAGAAGTCAAGACATTTACGTGGGATATCAACAAACAACCATAGTACAGTAGTAGTCAAAGTGATTTTTTTTTTTTATTCTTTATCTCTTTACTCATTTCTAATTCAGTATTTTTGCCTCAAGCAAAAATAAAATAATAATATTTTCTCTTATAGCTTGTCAATCAGATATTTTATATGTATACCATCATAAATTAAAACTCACCACACTATTTTATTTGCATATATACATATAATCATATACATTCTTTCTACGGTTATTTTATTTTTCAATTTTTTTTCTATATATACTTGACAAGTCGTTCCTTGACTTGAGCTTCCTTCTTTGGGTAACACAACTCTTTTTGAATTTTTGAAAATGTTTTTTATTTATAAATTTTTTTTTTTTTTACTTAAAGCCCTGTAATGTAATATCAAATAAGCACATATATCCTGATGATGAGCCTCTACTTTTGGAGTTAGGTTAAAATATCCAACTGGATCATATCACAAAAAATTAAATTAAACTCGCTTGAATGAAAAATAATAAATAAAAAAAAAATACGACAAAGAGCACACAAAAAAAATAAATAAATATAAAAAAAAAATTTAATTCGTTGAAAATAGAAAAATCAAAGTACTGACTAAATGAAATTATATAATAATTTGATAATTTATATTTGTATAATGATAATATACTTGAAGAGAACAAAAGTGAATTTTCAAGAAAAAAAAAAAAATGTAATGAGACAATCTTGGATGGTAACATTGGTGACAATCCCTTCAGGGTATGAAATCTAACCCCTATCGTGTCCAACATACAATAATAATATACATACAGATATATTTAGTATATATATCATCATCATCATCATCCCTTTGACTTGGTCTTTTTGCGATATTGTGACGGTAAATGTAATGTCAATGTATAATACTGAAACCGATCACTGGTGCATGAAACAGTTAAGCATCGACAATGTAAGCCAATCAAGAATTTTATGATAAAAAGGGGGTAGATAGATATACACAATAAAATAAAAAAAATAGAGACAGATATATTTGTAAAATATATATGAACGATGAACCCCGTGGTAATCGCTTGAAATTGCGTTAAATTTAAATTTTTTATATCCACCCTCAACTTTGTATATATATATCTATATAAAATCTATATATACCCTGGGGGAAATCTTTTGCCTTTTGATGCTCTCAATCTCTTGCTTATGTCTGATTGCTTTCTCACTGTATAACGAGTTGTTTAAAGATCGAATATTCTTTATTCTATTATTACGATTGTATGGATCATACCTACATATATATGTATATTGACTGCGAAGAAGAAAAGTCATGATTTAAAAATTGATAATAATATATGTTTTTTTAATTTTATACATACTGTGAATGATATATATATATATGGAGTAATTTTTAAATTTAGCATTGTATGAACAATCGTGAAGGGAAATATAGCCACATCGACTAAAAGGCTTACTGGGTAATTTGTGACGGCTTAAGGCACAGGCCAATCTGATCCTACCACTGTTTTTTTTTTTTTTTATAAATTTTTTATACAGTGTATAGTATTCTATACCCGCTTCATGTGTGAAATCTTATACGGTCCACCCGTCTTTTTTTTTTTTTTTTTTTCCTCCCTTCATCTTTCTTTATATTATCATTATCATTATTATTTGTCGGTCTATAATGATAATGAAAATAATAAAAAGAAAAAAAATCTATGGTAACCCCAGTTGAAATTTTCTAGTCCTGCTCAGTCTTTAGCGTCCTGCTCAGTCCTAAATGCAGGCTGATCGTATTGCATCGACTTTGACAGTCTTTCTTTAAAGACAATCATCCTGCATCGTCTTTTAAAAATGTTTAATTTTATTCTTCTATCTCTTTTTATTTTTAACAATTTTTAAAGCAGGCTTCTTTAAGCCGATCGTCCTTCTAAGTCCTTTTTGAATTTCTATTTATTTTATAAGTCCCAGAAAAACTTAGAAAAATTGACTAAAGAAAAGGATGCATTCGCGAAAAACATAATTACTTGTAAAATAATTAGTTGAAAAATTATTTATGCAATCACATTTGTTTTTTCAGGCAATAGACAATTAATAATACATTTTAAGTGATTAATTAATAATTTCTAAGTGAAAAATTAGCTAAGAAAAAAGATGTATTTGCAAAAAAGAAAAGTACTCGTAGAATAATTGTTTAAAAAATTATTTATGCAATTACATCTGTCTTCTTAGCCTTTGGACATTTGAAAATGCATTTAAAATTAACAATTAATGATTTTTAAGAATACAATTGGCTACGAAAAAAGATGTATTTGCAAAAAAGAAAAGTACTCGTAGAATAATTGTTTAAAAAATTATTTAAGCAATAATATTTGTTTTTTTAACCAAAAGACAATTAAAAATATATTTTAAATAAATAATTAATAATTTTTAAGTGAACAAGTGGCTAAAGAAAAAGATGTAATTGCAAAAAAAGCCAAGTACTCGTAGAATAATTGTTTACAAAATTATTTATGCAATTACATCTGTCTTCTTAGCCTTTGGACATTTGAAAATGCATTTAAAATTAACAATTAATGATTTTTAAGAATACAATTGGCTACGAAAAAAGATGTATTTGCAAAAAAGACAAGTACTTGCAAAATAATTGTTTTAAAAATTATGTAATTAAATAAATTTATTTATATTGTAAATTGAGTATTAAAAATGCATTTAAAAATACAAATTAATGATTTTTAAGAGAAAAGCTGGCTAAGAAGAAGGATGCATTTGCAAAAAAGTCGAGTACTTGTAAAATAATTATTTATAAAATTATATAATCAATTGCATCAGTCTCTCTAGCCAATAGACATTGAAAAATGCATTTAAAATAATTAATTGATAATTTTTAAATGAACAAGTGGCTAAAGAAAGAGATGTAATTGCAAAAAAAGACAAGTACTCGTAAAATAATTGTTTAAAAAATTATTTGTGCAATTACATCTTTCTTCTTAGCCTTTGGACATCTAAAAATGTATTTAAAATTAACAATTAATCATTTTTAAGAATACAAATGGCTAAAGAAAAAGATGTAATTGCAAAAAAGACAAGTACTTGCAAAATAATTGTTTAAATAATTATATATGCGATTACATTTGTCTTTCTAGACCTTGGACATTTAAAAATATAAATTAGATATTTTTAAGAGAACAATTGCCTAAAGAAAAGGATGTAATTGCAAAAAAGACAAGTAATTACATAAATAATTGTCTTTTTTTCATTCAGTCTATATTGTTCATTAGAAAATAAAAAATTAATAATTTAATATGCATTTTTACATGTCTGTTAGCTATATGGACAAATGTAATTGCAATAAAATAGATTTAAAACAATTTTTTTACAAATACTTGTCTTTTTTGCAAATGCATTTATTTCCTTCGCCACTTGTTCACTTAAAAATTGTTGATTAATTATTTAAAATGTATTTTCAATTGTCTATTGGCTAAAAAAACAAATGTAATTGCATAAATAATTTTTAAAACAGTTATTCTACAAGTACTTGTCTTTTTTGCAAATGCATCCTTCTTCTTAGCCAGTTGTTCTCTTAAAAATTATTAATTTGTATTTTTAAATGCATTTTCAATACTCAATTTATTCAATTAAATAATTTTTAAAACAATTATTTTGCAAGTACTTGTCTTTTTTGCAAATACATCTTTTTTCGTAGCCAATTGTATTCTTAAAAATCATTAATTGTTAATTTTAAATGCATTTTCAAATGTCCAAAGGCTAAGAAGACAGATGTAATTGCATAAATAATTTTTTAAACAATTATTCTACGAGTACTTGTCTTTTTTGCAAATGCATCCTTTTTCTTAGCCAGTTGTTCTCTTAAAAATTATTAATTTGTATTCTTAAATGTATTTTTAATACCCAATTTTCAATAAAAATAAATTTATTTAATTAAATAATTTTTAAAACAATTACTTTACAAGTACTTGTCTTTTTTGCAAATGCATCCTTCTTCTTAGCCAATTGTATTCTTAAAAATAATTATTAATTTATGTATTTAAATGCATTTTAACATCCGATTGTCCAGAGAGACAAATGCAATTGATTAAATAAATTTTAATACAATTATTTTACAAGTACTTGTCTTGTTCATTTGAAAATTAATAAATTATAATTTTAAATATACATTTTTATATCTGATTGGCTAGGGGAACAAATGCAATCGGTCAAATATGTTTTAAAACAATTATTTTACGAGTACTTTTCTTTTTTGCAAATACATCTTTTTTCTTGGCTAATTTTTCACTTAGAAATTATTCATTAATCACGTAAAATGTATTTGTAATTGTCTCTTAAATGGCCTTAAAAAACAAATGTGATTGCATAAATAATTTTTCAACTAATTATTTTACAAATAATTATCTTTTTCGCAAATGCATCCTTTTCTTTAGAGAATTGCTTACTTAAAAATTATTAATTTATATTATTAAATACATTTTTAATGCCCAATTTTCAATAAAAATAAATTTATTTGGTTAAATAATTATTAAAACAATTATTCTACAAGTAATCATCTTTCATAAACTGCATATAGGTATAAATATTCTCCTAACTTTAAGTTAAATAAAAATTATCAAATTGTCAATTCGCTAAAACGGTCGCGCGTGAAAGTCCTCGGTATGGCAATCGGAGGTCCCGGGTTCGAATCCTCCTCGGAACCAAAAAATAAAGTAGTTTTAATTTTCGGATAATTTAGTTTTAATTAAAATCATTTATTAGCTAGCAAAAATTATATTAATAAACTACTTGAAAATATTATTTAATTTTTTATTTTTTATTGTTTATTTAATAATTAATGTTCAATTAGTTTATATTTGGTTTATCCGAGTTACTAGAAGGACGCTTCAGGACGATCAGCTTTATTTAAAGAAAGAATCAATTAAAAAATATTAGGCTCATGCAGGACGATCGTCTTTATTTAAAGACTGGTTTTCTTTAAACTTTGCAGGCTTTTGCAGGACGATTGTCTTTCAACGTCCGGCATTTATGTTATTTTCATTAGCCTGCATCGTCCTGGAACTTGCACAAATAAGGACGCTTGCAGGCTAAAGAAAGTTCCAGGACTGAAAAATTTCAACTGGGGAAACCATAAAAATAAAAGAACTAAAGATGAAGAATTTTTTTTTTTTTGAAATAAAAGGGATGG
This sequence comes from Lysiphlebus fabarum, assembly GCA_011426435.1. Classification (NCBI taxonomy): domain Eukaryota; kingdom Metazoa; phylum Arthropoda; class Insecta; order Hymenoptera; family Braconidae; genus Lysiphlebus; species Lysiphlebus fabarum. The sequence continues at coordinate 262,645 of WSYQ01000250.1, read as the reverse complement.
ATTTAAAACGCAAAATCGAAATAATGAATGATGAAGAGAAAAAAGATGGGGGTGAACGGATCTCTTTGAAAAACGATATAGAGAAATTTTTTTATGTTTTTAATTCATCATCATCATGATCATCATCATCATTATCATCGTTTTATTTATTATTTTATTATTATTTTATTTTTTTTCCACGTATCTATGGTCGTTGCTTCCAGTCACTCGCATCATATCACAACTTTTGCCATTCACTCATCGCTCCACAGAGGCGAACACGAGACTTCGAGGTTTCACGGGCTGTCGCTCAGAATTTGGAGTGCAAAATTTTATTTTTTTATATATATTATATATACTCTATATTTTTATTTTGTTCATGTTGCTTAATTGACCGTACCATCAAGTGCAAACGCGCTTCTTATATTTTATCCGTTTTTTTTTTTTTCTTCTTAGCTACATATATCTTTGTCTATTTTTTTTTTTTAATAATTTTATATGTATTTTTTATTCGGCAAATCACTACCGTTATACATGCCTGGATCCACGGGTGGTCGTATCGATTTCTCATTTCGATTCATCCACCAAACCGATCCGATTACTCGTTTTCGTTCTTCTATTTCTCTTTTTTTTTAAAAATTTTTTTTCTATTCTTTTTTAGTTGCTCTCGAATAAGATGATATTTTTTTTCTATTTTTTATAAAAATTTATTTAAAATATGTGTGGGTGAATTGTATCGAGAATAAAATTATTTACACACTTGTGTGTGGATGAACATTTAGGCAAAGACCAATTGAGGCAGTGATAGATTTTCAAAACATCAACTTGATTTGTCACAAATAAAGTACTCCATATATATACACTGCTGACGTGCGGGACAACTAGTTGAATTTTTAGAGAGCCCTCTCAACAACTTCAGTATATACTTGAAACCGTTATGCACTTTAATCCGGCACGTGCTTTTTTCTTTTCCTTCATGTATTCTCAAGTTGAATTTAGATCAATTTTAAAGCTCAAGTTTTGAAATTAAATTTTCCTGTATATACAGTACAAAGATTTCTCAACAAAAATTGATTATATTATATATTTTTTGAAGTAAATATTGATATACATACTTGGATGACTTAGAAATAATACATGTACTTGTAATAAATATTTTAAACATGTCAAGTATTATTTTGTTTTTATTTTTGGTAATTCAATTTGGTATCGAGTGCTCTGACATATTTATTTTGAAGTGATATAAGTATCAGCTCTATGCATAAGCCCGCATCTGTACTTGTCAACCTGCAAAATAATAAAAAAATTGTTGAACAAAAAAGCCATAACAATTCATTGTTCATTCATAAAAAAAAAAATAAAATTGACATTACATGAATTTTTAATAATTAATTTGATTTCAATCTTAAATTTTTTTTGTATTTTTTTTTTTCTTTTTTACTACCCTTAGAAAATTAGTCTGAGAACACATCCGGTTTGTGTAGACTATATATATTTCATCAAACAATTATCTATACGATTCATTTTCTTTACAATAAATTTAGTTATTTCATTTTTTTTTCAAAATACTTATTGTTCTCATTAATTCATGCACAAATTTGAGACACATATATTTATTTTTTTTAATTTTGATATTTTTTCGTCTTGTAAAAATTGATGATGCGAGCAGGTATATTTGAAAAAAAAAAAAACATATATACATGAGATTTATAACTGAGATTTAGTATAGTCGCAATGGAGCCAGGTTTTAGTTCGTCTAATTATCTTTCTCGTTTATGCCGCTTGGCTGCGGTAACAACGAAATAATTTTCCGGACCAAAGACACGCTGATATACAGAAATGAAGATGGCGGCTTTTCGCATAATATAATATACATGTGTATATACTATATGCTTATTTGGTTTTGGCTTTATAACCCTCTTGGAATAGAGCCAAGTAAATTTTACGGTCTCGTTGAAGTAAAGGCCAACGGGATTACAAAAGTCCCGGACGTTGTTTGCTCTGGAAGGAAGGCCTTCAGGCGCGCATGTACTTTTGACAATTTAATTTTCAATTTTACTGGTTGTTGTAGTCTATAGAAAATATTCTCTTTACTATATTATATAACCCTATAAAATGTTGAGATATATACTATTAGCACTCGTTACAAAAAAATTTATTTTATATATATTTTTATAAACAAAAGTACAGTAAAATGTACATATATAAACAAATAGATATCAAAATTATTTTAGGGGCGCCTATATGTCCGTCAAGAAGAATTGTACGAACAAATATACTTGAGAATGTCTGCGGTGTGTGTAGTGATGGGAAAAATATTTTTTTTTTCTTTCCCCTTTTTTTTTTCCTATACTTTTATTATTCTTTTATTTTTTTGTCCCTCGTCAAGCATCAAGCTTTCAGGACTAAAATAAAAAAATATTATAAAAAAATTTAAAAGAGTGGAAAATATACAACATGTTTTCCGACCAAGGAGGATTAAATATATTATTTGAACATGTTTTTTAGATGCGTTACATTGTTCGGTTGGATCAATTTTCAATATTTTTTTTATTTTTAGTGTATTTCATGAGATTTACTCGGTATGGCACTTAAAAATCGTCAAACATATCAAAATTCACAGGGGTAACAAGTGACTTTTAAAAATCGAGACAAACATTTACTTGTCTTTTATTATTACTGTTTTCTACTGATATTTTTTAAATATATACTTAATAATTTTTTATTTATTTATTTTATATATATATATTTTAACTGGATTGAGAAGAGAGTACCTCAAAAAAGCATTCGGCGCCATAAAACTTTTTTTTCAAATTTTTTTTTCCCCGTTAAAAGAACCTCCACTTGATCGTATAATGCCGATAAAAATATTGCAAATCATGGACTACCTGTTTGGCTTTTGGCCGTCGGCAGTGTCGGTGTATTTAACTGCTTTGTTTTTTTAAATTTTTTTATTCTACTTTGCATCAGGCGTGCTTCTTTTGCACTTAAACATACATATATGTTTTCTTTATTTTAAAATCTCCCAATGCATTTTGCAATTACAAAAAAAAAAAAAAAAAATAATAATTAATTCAACTTTATATAAACATTCTTTAAGGCAAAAATAAAGTTTATTGGTATATATATCTTGTATATTATAATATTATTATAATACACTTTAAGAAGCTAAATTAACAAAAAAACCAAACAAATAAAATTATAAAAACACTATTAAAAAAAAAATCATATAATAATATATTAGGGGTGTGTAAAGGTACAATAAGTAAAGAACGAATGAGCATCAGGGTTTGCTGTATATATACCATGTGCTCTATATATATTTATAAATGAAAATAATAATAGAAAAAATCAGACGGCCAAAGTCGCTTGAAGGGGGCCGTATCGTTTTAACGTCTCTATTAGCCACTATTAAAAACGAGCTAGCAAGATGAAATGAAAAAAAAAAAAAAAAATGCCCTGAAGGGAGATTTTTAGTTTAAACGGTATAAGGGGGTAGAGGGTGGTATATCAAGGGGGTCAATGAGGAGAGAATTGGATGAAACATAGTAGACCGTTTCAAATCGCGCCTCTCTTGCCTGTTCACATGATGATGCACGATGGTGGAACTGAGAGTATCCAGTTACCTATTGTCGTGGGCCAACTGAAGCTCAGATTCTTCTACCGATATAAATTTTTGCTATATGCATATATATACCCCTATTGTAGACATCAGGGTATTTAGCATGGCACGGGGTATACATATGCAATACATGCTCGTATATACATGTATAAACTCAATCTCTGGAGTAAATGTTTTATAGAAAATAATAATAATAATTTTTAAAAAAATTCAACACAACTTGCGTATATTTTTTTTATATATAGGTATATCCAGTTTTTCGATTTGGTGTCCTATGACATGACGGCCAGATTTTGTTAAAATGATATCCTACCTATCCCCCTTTCATATTATTTGATTTTATTTTTTTATTTATATATAATTTTTTTTTGTCGAATAATTTTTAAATATACTTGTATATATTTTTATTTTTCAATAAAATAGTAGTGTATATTGTATTGTATTTGATAAAATTTTTATTATATTTTTTGAGTTATTGAAATAAAAAAAAGGTAGTCATTTTATCAATTATCAATTTTATTTTGGAACCAAGATACGAAACGAGCATTTTAATAAATGTCTGGTGATCGGTATTATATGCCACATTTGAGCAACGGTGTATAATTGGCAGAGAGAGGTACCAGGGTTTCGTATATATACATGTACGGTATTTTAAAAAAACGTCTTGTCATCCCGCGTAAATGCAGCACATCGTATGCATCCGGTTTGGGTTGTTTTTTTTATATATATATTTCTTTTCGTTTTATTTTTATACACATGTTAATGCAAAGCCACCAAATTCCTTCGTCACTTGTTTACCATCAGCCTTCTTGAGTTCCATCACATAAAAGAAAATTTCTTTTCATATTAATTCAGTTTATATATAAGACATTGCAAACAAAAGTGTATATACATTTATTTCTGTATAAAGCTGATTAATTAATTAATTTTTTTTTCAACTTTCTTATCACCTGCGTAAAACAAAAACTACCTATTCACAAAACTTTTTAAAAGTTGAGAAATTAAATTATTTAATTAAGATTTTAAAAATAAAAAACAAACAATTTACATGAAAATAATGTAATAAAAAGATTTTATACTTAAATACGATACTATTACTATAAATTATAATTTGTTATTCCAGTCTCAAAATAAATGTCAAATCTACTTGTATCTGTTGACAGGAAAAACAAGAAAAATTAAAATAAATATAAATAATAAGTATAAAAAAAAAATAAGTAATAAAAAAAACTGCAAAGTCTTGCAGCCGTTAAGATAATGGGAAAAATAAAATGTAAAAAAAAAATTGAAATACGATAAAATACAACGGCTGTTGCCAGTCGTTTAAGATGTAACAACAGAAACATGAACGATTAGTAACGAAAACATACGTATATTTTCTTCAATTCCCTTTTCTTTTTTATTTATTTATTTATTTATTTTTTTTTTTTGCTCTCATTTCCCTTAGCACTCCCTCATCCTCTTTTTACTATTCATTCATTGAGTCATTGTGGGACAAAACGAGATACCAAGGCGACGCTCCAGGCAACCTCGAAATCGATTCAGCATCAAGACAGATATATATACAGTTGACGGATGAAACAGAAAAAATAAGGGTGAAAATTTCACTCAAATAAATTGCTACATATTTATTTATTGTAACATGAATCAAATAGATCGTTTATGTCATTTAAATAATTCAATTTTTTTTTGTTTTTTTTTGACATGATTTATTTAAAAAAATTTTATCATTTAAAAAGCATCATTGGTCTTTAAAGTGTATACATGTATACTGAATAAGACTGGTTCGAATTACACATCTCAGACAATTTGAATCATATAGAATGGCATTAATTACCTTGAGTTGAATAAAGACTGGTTGATTATGACTGGACATGTAACGAGCTGCGAAACTATTATTATTAGCACTCATCAAGGCAAACGCCAACGCATATATGTTGACGTTTAACACCTTGTATGATGTGTACCATACCGGAAAGATAAAATTGACTAATTCAACAGCAACTATTTTAGCTTATGTCTATTTAAAAATTTAATAAAAAAAATCATCATCATCATCAATTTAATAATATATATATATAAAATAAGTGCATGCGTATTTAACACTTTTTTTTTTTAGTTTACATTTATTTATGTTAACACATAATACTATAATTAAATATTTGTATTTTTTATAATTATAGAATGCAGCAGCAATCTGGTGGTAATAATGGTGGTCCAAGACGTGCAATGAGTCCAGGAGCTGGTAGTGATTCTGATGATTCTGATATATCATTAGGTGGTACATCACCACCATCACCATCATCAACACCACCAGCATCACATCATCAACAATCACCAGTATCAATGGGTCCTGTTGGACACTTACCACCACCACCACTTAATTTTCGTTTTGATCCAAATCAACAATTTAGATTTTCACATTCAACTGCATTTAAATTTCCATCAACGGGATTTAGATTTGGACCACATAGTCCCCAACATAATCATCCGACAATACCAAGTCCTGGTGGTATGTTTAGAGTTACAGAAACAAGTTCATTTCAAGCAGTTGGTCCACGTGGTGATCTTGGCTCAAGGTTGGTAAATTATTTATTATTACTACATACATTTACTACAATGCATTTAATGACAATAAATATCTATATAACATTCAAATCACATGACAAAATTACTAATGAATTGCTTGATAAAATTATTTACAGATTGCCTGATCTTGGTTTACCTCCACCACGACTTCATCCTCATGATGGCCTTCTACATCATCCACATCCTCAACATCAAATGCCAGAAGTTATATCAAGGTTATCTGATGCATCAAGATTATCTGATGGTGGTATATCACGTTTATCAGACAGTATGAGTGAAGCACACAGTCCACCATTAGTTGCAACAAATTTATCACTAACAGGACCACTCAGAGTTGCTGTTCCAAGTCCTCATACACCATCATCACGTGGCAGTCCACCAAGTCATCAAACACAACACTTACATCATCAATCAAGTCAGGGTCTTATAAGGGTTATAACACCACCACCAAATCCGAAACCACCACAAATTCACAGGCCATTTTCACCTGCGTGATACGTTGCTCATTCAAAATAAAATAATTTTTTATTTATAGCATCGTAATCAAAATCCAAGACATTAATTAATTATAAATTTGGTTTAGTTATTATTTTTGTTTTTTTTTTTTTTTTTTCTATTTTTATTTTTATTTTATTTTTTTTGTGTTCAGGGACGATGATTATCATAATGTATAATTGTGATAACAATATTGTAAATATAATTGTAAACTCATGCCAGTGTTAACGTGCCGAGAAGCGTGCTTCCACGATCACGAATATTATATTGTACATAAATTTTTGGTGTGAGATAACAGAAAATAAAAAAAAAATAATGAGAAGGACTAGATATGGGAGTCCAAAGAAATTGAGTCACCCGATACAACGAGAAATATATATAATACACTTGTATGTAATTAATATAAATATTTTTCACTTATTATTATTATTTTTTTTTTTTTTTTTACCACTCCTTGTTTGTTGAAGTGAATAAAAAATAAAAAGGCAGCACTTTTTTCCCCAGTGAAAAAATTAATTCATTGTAAATAGATAGACAGATAAAGTGCATTGAGTGTATACAGAATATTTTTTAGATTAATTGTCAACTTGGAATGATTTAAAATAAATCTACCAAAAGGGTTTCTTTACAACAATGAATTATTATTAGAATTAATATGCTAATTTGTATTAAATTAAAATTTTTTTTTCTTTTTTCTATATGCAACGTTTATTATTTTTCTATGATTTTTTCTTTACTTAATCTTCAGCTTATATATGTTTTATTTTTTTTCTATTGAATATTATTTCGATAGTCCGCAAGAGACAAGAGACTGATTCGCGGTAATTTCTAGTTGCAATCTTATTTTATCAACAACGAGAAAACGAGAAATATAAATAATTTATGGTTTCAATAAAATTTTGTTTTTTGTTTATTTTTTTTTTTTTATATATATAAACCCTGCTTTACTTTGCCCCAATTTTCTCAAACATGTCCATCAAATTGAGTTAACTCAGCACAAAATGAATATAAAATATTCAGAAAAAATTTGTATAAAACATTGCTTTGGAAGTACGATAACTAAATGATGCTAAGAAATAATAAAAACAAGATATACAAATAAAACAAAGTGTATAAATTCTCGATATAAAATAAAAACAAATTAAAAGAAAAAATACTCTTTTACATACAACCATTGAGTTTTTCAATAAATAAAATAGAAAAAATTTAAAATATAAATTACAAAAATGATATTAAATAAACAACTAATAATTTACAGAAAAAAAAAAAAAAAAAAATTTGTTATATATCAATAATAATTCTTGTGTATTGATGATGATTCATTGACCCCCGTATAAATATTGAACAAATATCTAGTTCTTTAAAATTGAAGATAAATTAAATAGAAAAAAGAAAATAAAAAAAAAAAAAAAATGAAACTAGGTAACTATGTAAACAAATTAATAATTATATAAAAATATACATATTATATATATGAACAAAAAAGAACACTATTGATATGAATAATTGATTATTGATATTATAAACAATTATTATTATTATTATTATTATATTGATATTATTATTATTATTATATTGATATTATTATTATTATATTATTATTTGCGCCTGTAAATAAATTCACGCGAAAATATATTAACAGATTATTATAAATCCACAAAAATTATCATGTTTTTATCTATCAACCAGTTCCTATTTTATTTATATTTAATAATTATTAATATACATATATTTTATTTTTTCAGTAATAAAATAATTATACAAAAATATTTTATGATAATTTTGATAAACCCACCAAAATATTTATGTATTTGGGTATGTGGGCGTGGGTGTCACTGACAAATTTAACCAATGGGCTGTTGAGACATCTCTGTAACTGATCCCCCATAGGTTTAACCATCAGAACCGCAGTATATATATATAAAAAATAAAAAAGCCTTGTGTGTATCATCAACCAGCGCATGCTTTTTAATGTTTTTTATGGGGGATATATAAATATACTCAATATAGTCTCCACCCTTTTCATTTTTAATTCAAATTCAACAATAAAAAAACAACAACAACAACAACAACATCAACAAAAAAAGATATTAGAATTTTGTATAATTTTTTAGCATCATCGTCATCATCATCTTTATCATCATGTTTAATACTGGATTATATGATGAATAAAAAAAAAATAAAAATAACACAAATGATTATAGATAGATTAATTTTTGGCAATTGATCTACTGTGTATTGTTATTTTTTTTATTTTTTTTTTGGAGGTAGTGAAGAAAAGCCTGCTGCAAACATACTGCAAAACTGATAAATATCGCAATATATATACTATTGATGGTGATAATGATCATACGCTATTCTCGACAGTATATAAAAGCATCGAGGCAACTGAAACTTATATACTGCACATGGATGCATTGTGATTTTGTCGTATATTAGTGTGTTGAAAATTGTATACTTATATATACTTTTTTTATTTTTTTTAAATTTTTTCTCTGCGACTTTTATTTGAAATTGTAACTGTCCTCATCATTTGTACTATTATATATACAGTATATATACACATGTATAGTTTAGTTTTACCCTTCATAGACCACATTACTACGTCACACTTTCTGCTTTGGTTGGGCGTGTTTTGACAGTTGCTGCTCTGACACCTCGAGAACATTCATTAAAAAGTTGTTCTCATATGTTACTCTTGATTATAAACATGTTGTATATATTGTAAATATATGATGGATAAAGTTGAGAACCATTATCAAAAACTCCAGCTGTTCGGATTTAGATGTTTTGGATAAATGCAGTGTGTGGTCGGGGTCCTTACAATAAAATAATGTAGTCCACTTTGAATGGCATAGACCTGGAATGAGAGATGATAATAAATAAGAGTAGCGAGAATAAAAATAGAAGAAAAAATATACAAAAAAAAAAAAAAAACTATAACAAGTGAGAGAAAGACATACAGATATATTGAAACTTTGAAAGGCGATAATATTTTGGATTATAAATGTAAATAATCAAATGAGTGTGAGAAGGATATGAATATATATATACATTGTGGCATTAAAGTATATAACTATGTGTATAAAAATCTCTAGTGGTTATTTGTAGACAGATTCGACACCTTGACAATACCAATGTGAAAATCATAATGGATCTACTCTTCTTTCTGGCAATAGGGCTGGCCTTAGTAAGATTATGGTTTTTTTTTTTATGGACTCCAGGTATTTGTTGTGGATCCTTATAAACCACTGTCCTAAAGACGGTTGGGTGCCACGAGCGCTTTAAAAAAAATAAATAAATAAATAAATAAAAAAAACAGTATATATATGTGGAAAAAAAAAATCAATGTATATAGTAATATATGTATAAAGTAAGAGAAAAAAAAAAAAATGATGCATGAAGAGAAATAGATGGGAAGGTGTGAAAAACCAATGGGGGTAAAATCTGTAAAAGAATCTCTTTTAGGATCGCTTCATGTTCATTGTTGCGGTAAGAAGTTTTTCGTATTTTTAGATATTCATCCATTGTCATTTACACCCGGTCATACCAATATGTCCACTTCTTCCGGCTACTGGATATATCCAATATATTTACCACTCTATTGTATATACAAATTTCTAAACATAAATTTATACATTTAAGTTTATTACCAGCGAAATACTATATGTATAAATAAAATCCATTCATGTCGTGCAAGGATCATGCCCTCTTGAGTGCTCGAGGATGCAGTATAATTTTAAATAAAATTCTTTCACCATTGAAATCCACCCACATGAAAAAATTCATTCGATTTTTCCAAAAAAAAAGTACTCATATTTCTTTGAGCTTTATTATTACAAGTAACCATAAGCAATCGATATTTATAAATTTTTTTTTTTTTTTGATCAAATATATAATTCACACCATCATTCCCATGCTATCATATATACCCAACTAAATAAGCCAATAATTAAAATTTACATAAATATTATACCTATTATGTAAATATAAATTTAGGAAAAAAAAAATTTGTATTTTTATTAATTATTACTTTTATTTTTTATTACAGCTATCTCATCTTACAGTTTGTCAAATTGAATTGAACTATACACTAGTGATTATCTATGTCAGTATAGGGTCAATATACCAGGTTCACACGGGGTTAATAAGAGGTTAGTTATAACTTGGCATTAGTACAGTATAATACGAACACCGGCATACGTTTAATTTAAGTATATATTTTATGCGTACGGTATTTCAATGGGGGTGTGTCACCAAATACATACTATTCTTTCAAAATCCATACACTGAAAAAAAAAAAAAGGGTCTTGAAAATAAAAAATCCATGTACCACTCATGGGAAAAATGTTGCATTTTTATATATATAGAGTTATGAAAAATCAACGTAAATATAATTATATATTAAGTAAACAAAAAAAAATCAACAAAAATCATACAACTATTTTGATCATATTATTTATTAAATTATTATGGCCTTGAATTAAAAATTGAAAATTCATATAAATATAATATATACATATATACGTGTATATAGAATTTATATATATGTTTTGATAGACTTATGCCACTATATAGACATTAACTATGAACTAGAGTATATTATTCCCGGATGTTTCAGGCGTCACTGCCCTTGCGAGGTTACTATAAGCCGCTTATAGCACTATGGGGTTTATGTTGTGCCAATGGGGATATCCTCACTGATGCCAAACTCTACAAACCTTATTCACAAAAGCCCAGACTTGTCTTTCTTCCTCTTTTACCCCTCTTATTACCCTGTCCTCTTATAATATTCGTAAAGTACCCCTCTAAAATATATATACATCACATATGGTGGCAATATAGTGCATAGATATATATACGCATATACCACAATATAAATATAAATACCATATATCCCCCTGAAAATGGCTTTCTCTGCGTTCAGGATATATGTATACTTAAAAAAAAATCTTTAAAACTCTTGTTAAATACTCATTCTGCATCGTCAAACACCTTTAGCCATCAGCATCAAATTTTTAATAAGTAGTAATAAAATTATAATTCTCTTAGGTGTTTTGATACATTGTAAAAATTATATATTTATGTATATATAGGCAGTATTTTTTATTAAAAGTACATATAGGTATATATTATGATTTTTAATTTTAATATTTTTAAATTTCATTTATATATATATATAGGGTTGAAAAACATTAGGGAATTTACACATGACGTATACAGACGTTGTTATTATAACTTAAATATTATTAATACATGGGTATATATATATATATATACGAAAATACTGACATAGACTTTTAGGGATTAAATAAAGAAAAAAAAAAAAAAAATGTGAAAAGGGATGAAATGTTATTATTGCAAGGGGTACGTCGTCTCTATTCCCCTTGAGCACTAAGTAGCACGGTTAAGTATGTTGTTTAAGCCAACACTGTAAGTAACTATCCCCGGGAGAAAATTTTGTGGTGGTTGCGCAGAATACGTTGTGAAAATTTTACGTCAAAATCTTTACTTCTCTTTAAATCCTGAAAGTAACTATTTAAAATTTAAAGTCATACAAATATAAGTATGTTTTTTGGTATGTGAGTTATAAAGATGATGATAAATTTTCAATAGTCCCTACAGGACTTAATTTTTTTTTTTTTTTTTTTATCATGATTTTTAATTATTATTAAAAATTAGAGTGTGTGATGATGTAAAACAAACTTTTTTCTCTTCAATAGTATAGGAAAAAAGCTCATTATAATAAAAGCTTTTTTCTAAATTTTTATCGTATCTTTTTAGTCGTAATAGATTTGACTAAAAATCACCAAGATTTTTTGAAGTAATAAATTTTCCAGCCTTTATATATACATTGGGCTTTTGAAAAGATCTTGGGTGATGGTAACCAAGCCAAATTTTCTTATTTACATAAGTACTTCAAGTCTTTAATAATAGTTAACAATAAGAGAATTCATGAAAATTCAATTCTCTTATATTTAATTCTTACCAATTTTATATTTATAAAAACATAATTAATTCTAAAAGATAATAATAATGAAACATGAGAATACGGGCAATATAAACTGATTTATATATAAATAATTTATTAGCAATCATTAAAATAAACATATGAAAAAAATATATGTGATATTATTATTATTATTATTTTATTGAATTTATTGTGTAAAAAAAAAAAAAAAAAAATATAGACAGTGATGAACTTTAGCCACAATTTAAAAATTCCAGTATTTCTCGTTCTTTTTTTTATCAGGACAAACAGAATCATCTAGTAACGTGTAAAAGACCCATGTGTATACCGGTACACACTCTCACAATGCCAGAGCTTTTATCGGATTGAAACGAGTTTTATATATACAAATCAAGTGTTCGAACTTCCCATAAAAATAAAAAACTAAAATAAAGAAAATAAAATAATAATATGAGAGACATATACACAGTGCAATGCAGAGTTATATAAAAAAAAAAAGTCAGATAGATAAAAAAATAGAACAAAAAACAAAATTCCCGGCACTTCCGCCACCGGGTCGATCGACACCGCGAAATGTGGGTGATGCAGGCGCGAAATAAAGGGCGTGGTTTTAGCTCGCTGTCGAGGATTGGCTGCTAACTTGGCTTACCGGTCGATACTGGCCGCCTATATATCCCGACCTGTATACTTGATACTTCTCTTGCGCGCACGAGCATCATCCTCATTCACCTTATAACTTTTCGAAAAAAAAAAAAAAAAAATCAAATAAAATACATTTAATTGTCATTTTTATTTATCTGTATCAAACAGATTATTATATAGCTCATTTTTACTTTAATTTTTATATTATAGCAATTTTTATTGTACTACGATATTTTAATTATTATTATTATTATTTTTTTTAAATTCTTTATATTGCCAATATTAATATAATCGTACATCCTTTTTTACATATCACAAAACGGAAGATAAAAATTTATTGTTAAAAAAAATGGTATATGTATATTGAATGATAATAATCAAGGGAGTCTCATAAAATAAATGAATAAATTGGAACAATGTGATACTGACAATAACCCTTTGACTTAACAACTCGTTTAATACAACACAATAGAAAATAAATGAGTTAATCGGCAAGTTCCTCACTGATCTACTTATTTCAACCTCCTCATATTTCTTGCTACCCTTCTCTTTTTCACATACTGAACACATACTTTATATACATTTTGTTTTTTTTTTTTTTTTTTGAATTGAATTGAATAAGAAACACCTTTATGTCATTTATAATTAACATTGATAATTTTTGAATTACATAATATGAAAACTAATTTTTTCTTTCAACAAGAATTATATATGAAATACAATTTTGGTAATCAATGTGAGGGTGTGTTAAGAGTCACTGATAAATGATCCAATATGAAGAGTAATTCATAAAAAAAGGAGGATGTTGAGTAACTTGATCTACCAAGTTGGAAGGATCTAACACTCTGTATCATTTTATTCTTAATACTTTGATTCAGCTGTAATGCCAATATTAACATTCTTGAAAATTTGAGATGTTGAGATTCAAATAATTTAAAATTACAAAAGTATTTTGTAAGAATTAAAAGAGCACGTGCCAATGAGAGAGATATTTTTCAAAATGCCACAATAACTCTGATGTTTCAAATTTTTTCATCACCTGCTGCAGGATATATCCCCTTGATGAAGTAAAAAAAAAATATTGAAACAAAGATATATGAAGCTTGGCGAATTACACCAATTTTTCGTTTTTTTTTTTTGTTTTTATTTTAGCTTTAAAAAAAAAAAGTAAAATACCCTTGTTCGCAGTCAATATATTCTTGTTAAATGCGTGCATCAAGCAAAAAACATGCAGAGCGAAACCAGAACAATCAAGTGGTAAAGGATAATTTCATCACGTCCAATATGGTATTTCAAATGATCATCATACTTTATAACTGTTGAGCAAAAATAAAAACAAAAAAATAATGATATTAGTAATGAAACAACTCAATAAAATATACATACTATAGAAAAAATAAAAATTATCACAAAATATGTGCAAACACATCACATTATAAAAAGACAAAAAATTGAAGAAAAAAAAAACATTTTTTTATTCACTTTTATGTTGTCTTTATTTAAACTAAAAAATTGTATCTACAAACATATAGAAACAGTCAGCATTTTTATATAAATAGACATAAAAAAATATTTAAAAATAAAAAAATTGCAATGTTGAGTTGACTTATGATGATAGTACCTCTGTTTAAAATCAAAATGGCTGTAATAATATCATTATCCCCACTATATTTTGAGACATTTATAGGTAATTTTACATAAAACAAATTGTTTATTTATGTCTTGTGTGTGCATCCAAATCTACCGTGACAAACTATGAAAATTCAAATTTTTATATAAATTTTTCAAAACAAAAAAATTGAAAAAATTGAGCGTTAAATTAAGATGATAAAGTTGCCCATCATACAGCAGTCAATCTGCAAATGATTCGCTGCTGGAATACTTTAATAAAATATATATTTTTTTAAATTTTTTAATCATAAATTGCGTATATATATATATATAAAAATATACAAAAGAAATTTGTGAATATAATATTCTAGATAAATTGATGCAATATAGATTTTATATATCCGTGAAGAATTTTAATTCAGATAATACATTATTATGATGATGATGATGATTTTTCATTTGTTTATTATCATATAGTGCAACTTTTGTGATTTTAATATCATATAATATATAAACTCATCATCACAAGGGTGTATGGCTTCATTAAGATGGGTATACTGTTCGCTGTTGGTGGTGTTGTTTGATATATTATTATTAAGTTTGCTATATGCTTTCTTGTTCACAATATATCTCAACTTGAATTTATGAAATAAAAAAAAAGTTAAAAAATTAAAATGAATTTATTTATGAAAAACTTTGAATTATTATTTTTCTTTGTTTTTATTTTTTTAAATTATTATTTTTTGTCTGTTTGGTCTTTATTCGGCAGTCAAAAAACTTATGATAGTAATGACGTCAGATTCAAAAAGGCAGCTGCCTTGGTTATTAATTAAGAGCACGTCCGGACACAACGCTAGTCAGTTTAAATTTGCCCACGGGGACTAAGAGAAATTAATCGAGTACGATGTAGGCCTCTTGATGTTTTTGATAGCCATAAGGATTTCAAGAGGTCATTTAATACATATATATATATATAATGACTAAAAGAGATCATCACTCGATTATTATATACAATATAAACTTGACTATATATATAAAATGTTGTATAATATATAACTTTGGGCTAGATGATGGAATCATAAAGTTAATTACTAGAAAAGCTGTTCGATATATTATCATAATTATTGTTAATTACACTTTTAAATATAAAACAAAATTTATCAACTTTAATGACAATAGATTCATCAAATAATCATCACTCAAAATATATATTTTTTATTTCATTTTATATCTATTATTAAAATGTTTTTTTGATGGTAAAAAAATTACATTATTTATTGAATTGACTACTGAAAAATATTCTGCTGATGTTCATTGATAATTAATAATACTTGGAATATTGAAATATATTTAAAAAATATTTCACAAAATTTCGTGAATATTCATAGATATACATGTTAACATGTTAAAATATAAAATTAAAGTATAATACATAAATAATAAAGTAATATTAAATGGTTGTTTAAAGTAAGCAAGCCACAAACCAAATTCATGAATTATACAAATTCAAAAGATTATCTTATACAGTTTTTTTTTTTTCTTATTCTATTTTTAAAATATATATTTTATTTTACTGTCTGAGTTTTTTACTTTCTGTGAAACATGATGATAATATGAAAAAAAATAAAAAATTTTTTTATCCAAGAGCTACAAGGATTACTGAAAAAATAACTCAAAGCAGGATTAAATTAAGAATTACATTCAAAGTACTCTCCATCAGAGAAAAATAAAAAAAAAAAATAAAACTAACAAATGTAATCTGAAAATGTGCACGTAGCACTCAAAGTAATATTGAAAAACTTTGATTAAGAAATTTGCATATAATATATTTTTTTTCATTATTTTTAAAACACAAGTTTTCAATTTTTTGTTTTTCTTGTTTTTCCAAAGAATTTTTTAAAAAAATGGAATTTATGAATGAATGAGTAAAGGTAAATAACCAAAAATAGTATGAATGAATGAATGACATTAAGACAAGATTTTTCAGCTTCAAATTTTTGAGCTTCTTCATTTTTTTATTTTATATTTTTATTATTGTAAATATAATAACAGGTAGATTTGTATGTATATATTTAAGGCGTGAGAATATCTTATCTTGAATGACCTCTGAAACTCTGTTGATCCGGGTCTAACTATAGAGAGCTCTAAACCAAATTCAATCCTGATTGACGTAAAGAGAAAAAAGAAAATGAAAATAAAAAAAAAAATAATAGAGAGGGGAATCTATTTGGAGGATTATATTGCTGGCGCCATCAATATATCATATATATTTTTGTCTTTTTCTTGAAGCCAAAAACCGAGCCATCATTGATCTTACCTCAAGAGACAAATGAAAATATACTTGGTTCATTTAACTCTTGAATTCTTCATTGTCTAGATGTACATTCTCTTGGTTATATGCGTATATTATAATACCTCAGGGATGTATACAACGACCAAAGTTATATCCTCATATTGATGGGAAGAAAGTGACTGACCAGTCACTAGCCAGTCTTGTTCACGATCCTCCTTATCATTATTAAAACAAAAAAATATCCTATATTATTTTAAAAATCATAATCTGTCAGAATGATGTTTTTATTAATTCTTATTTTTAATATTTTAATTAATTGTCTGATTATTAATATGAAAATATATCTATACACTATCAAAATTTTAAAATAGGTATACATGATTTTTTATTGAAGCATGACTTGTTTTTTTTTTTTTTTTCTTTTTTTTTCATGCTATATCATAAAAATAAAAAATAAAAATATCATCAAGCATCAATTTAAAAATTAACTAAAATCAAATTTTATTTTTATTTCTGTTTGCATTACATACTGATGATGATTCATGTTCAGTTGAGTGTTCAAGTTAAAAAAAGACAGTAGCCAAGATGACGATGGATATAATATATATATTTGTATAACTATAAAGCAATGCATATTGTTGAATGGGATTGTTTGTGGGCAAACATATACCCAAAAGCAAGTGGAATTTTTTTTTTTATTTTTCAACTAATGTCCACGTCACTACTTCAAATATATTTTATGTATATATATGTCGATGATGATGATGATGATGATGATGATGATGATGATTTCAAAGAGTTGAATTTGTGCATGAACACAAACACCGCTTTGAATTATGAGAAATGAATAAAAATATATATAAATATAAATATAAAAAGAATCACGTACATTAAATTACCAAGGTGCAAGTCACCTTGGTAATTTCAATGGTAAATTTTTTTAAATTACAATTATTTTTTTATATTTATTTTTATATTTTATTAATTTTATAATTGATATAAATATTAATAATCATAATCTTGTTATAAATTTAAAATTCAAAAAAATAAAAAAATACAATTACTTGGAGTAAAAATTTCATAAATAAATTTTTTATAAATACAATGATTCAAAGTATATAACAAATATAATTTTTGTCATGTTGATATAAAAATAAAATTGAAATTTTTTATGTAATTTAAAAGTCATAGTATGGTCTCTTTTACTAAATTTTTATTATTGAATATATATTTAAGAATTTTCAATGAGGCATCAGAAGAGAAGAGAGTACAGTATATGTACGGTTAGTTAGGGTTTGTGTTTGCTGTACAAGTTACCCTAACTCAACTCAGGCGGTTGGTGGAATTAAACGTTCAACGGTGGCTCGTTAACGTCATGAATATGTACCCTACTACTATGAATATACTGGTGGTGTTACGCCTCCACCTCATACCTCATTCACTCACTCAATTTCTAATGCCTCCGATGTTGCTAAATCCGTATATACTAGATGCCTAGATGGTTATGAACTATCTGGCTAACTCAATATATATATATATTGTCGTCGTTGCTCAACACACATTTATTTATTTATAATATTTATTCTTCTCTTTCTCTTGTCATACTCAATTCAAAGCTCTTTACTCTCTTTATATATATACATATTATATTATATATACTGTTCTGGGTTGGTTCTGTTTACTGGTTAATATTCATTGGCTTTTGGTTTCAACGCTGTACATCATCCATCTAGCAAACCAACCATTCTGTAGATTTACAAATGATTTACGCTGGCTCTGATTACACTCAATTCCATCATCTCTTCAAATGTTCAATGTACCTTTATATATATATACATTTATATAATTTTAAACATATAGATATTTAAAAAAAAATTATTTTAATTTATTATATTTTAATAGTACCACATTGTAATGATTTTTTTTTTTGGATAATTTACGAAACCCATAACGAATTCTTTACAAAAGTCATGATACAGTCACGGATAACATGTATTTTTTTTTTTTTTTTAACTCTTTTTATTAGGATCTTTAAATTGATAGCTTAATTTTTTATCCATGTATATATATATTTTTTTTTCTATATGGTTATGTATTTGAGAAGATGAGTTTATTTATTTTAATTGTATTAAATAAAATATAAAAAAATAAATGATCAAAATATTAAAGAAGAAGTAGAAATCATTAAGATATATATAATTCTTTGGTATTCTATTTATTTATATAAAAGCTTGATTATTTTTATTCAAGTCCAATGGTTTGTCCATGAATTTATTTTTATTTATTTATTATATACATAAATATTTCTTTTATTTTTTTCATTCATTTATATATATACAACAATGCAATAAAGCAAGATATAAAAAATATATATAAAAAGTAGCTCCAGTTTTTAAAAACTCGACATGACAGAGATCGATGAGATGTACTTGAAACAGATTGTTAGCCAATCCAACGTCTTAATGTTCGCTATCCGCTTGTCATTTATATAAATAAGAAACATCAGCGATATCTGACTACCTAAGAAACATACGCACCAATGAATCAACTAACCAACAATAATCATACAGACAGTGACTTCACACTTTACATTATTTTCATATTAAAATTTTACTTGTCACTAAGAAAATTTTATCATTAGTGAATCTTTTATACATATATATATATATTAAGTTGCATAAAATTAAATAAATATCAGTTGAATACATTATAATTAGCCAATTAATGGATATAAATATTTTAATGATTATAAAATATATTTAATAACATCAATGACAATATATATTTTAAGTAATAAGAATTAAAATAACAAAAAATTCTATTGATATAATTATATATGACCGTTGAAAGTCTGGTTTGCATTGAGAAAAAATATGCGACATATGCGAAGTGTAAAGGTCTTTTAGATGAACAGCAGTTAACAGGTCATCGTAACACTCATAGTTGCTTCCCTCGTACAAAAGAGGTATCCTAAGTAAATAAACATTCCAGTGAACCAGTTACTTAACCATTAGTTCAAATTCATATATACATATGCCCACAGTCGGTGAAATAAAAAAAATATTATAAAAAAATATAAAAATTATATATATATATATATATATAGATTCAGGGTGGATGTGGTGGATGCTGCATGGATAAATTTTTAAGTGACAAAAATAATAGTTAGACCAGATCAACTAGTCTCAAGTGTACCAGTTGATTGTAGTTTTCTTTTTTTTTAAATAGTTGTGTATATATAAAAGAGGTCAATCAAGTAAATTCATGGAAAAAAAAAAATGTATATATCAATTTTTGTTTGGTCAGCTTTCATGCTTTGGATTTAAAAATATATAAATCTTGGGAATTAGAATGATTGTCTAATAATTTTTTTAACATAGAAATTCACACTTTATTTATTTTTCATCATTAAAAATATTAAAAAAATAATATAAAAAATGAAAAAGGAAACCTCAATTAGATGATCAGCTACTGATCGCTTCCCTGCTATTAATTCATCCATGAAATATACCAACAACGGTTCAGAGGCGTTTGAATTTTGTAAGGGAAAAAAAAAATAAAAAATTGTGAAGGTAAAAGTATCAAGTTGAAGATTCAGAAGAAAAAAAAATAAAAAATGAATAAATAAATATCAAAAAAATATATAACAAACAAAAGAAGAGATGCTGACTGAAAAGCTCTCAATTAATTTCGATTTATTCAATGCATGACGTGTGAGATTTCGATTTGATTATATTTTCTTTTGTGTTGTTGCGGCTCCCTGCAACGATGGCGCCAAATGTGTATATATTGTATCGATCTTTCGACGCTATATATCATTTATTTAAAAACTCTATATATCTATAAAATTTATTTGTTTATTTGTAAAGCAAATAGAACTATCATCGTCATACTAAATACCAGAGTAAAAAAAATAAAATAAAATTGTCTAAAAATTTCTATTTATCAGGTGTTTATTTTATTTAAAAAAAAAAACAAATTTTCTTGATGATTAATTATTTGATACTCATCATTAAAATATTATTATTCAAAATATAATCATTAATAATCATCAAAATATCACTTTTTTTTTTTTTTTTTTTTTCATCAAAAGACTGTTTATTTAGTTTATAAAAATTGTATTGTTATGACAAGAAAAAAATGATGATTTGAAAGTCAGATGGTTAACGTAACTTTGGTATTTTAGTTACACCTTGCAGGAAGTTCTTTAAATTAAATTGTTTTTTTTTTTTTAATTTGAATATATATTTATAAAAACATATATATTATGAAATAAAAATAAATAAATATAAAAAAAAATAAAAAATAACTCAACAATAAAGTTTTCATTTTTATATATATTAAATTGTGATATTAATCTGAAAATCTTGACTAATCCATGTCAGCAATCTTGACAAGTATGTTTACCCATTTTCATCTTCATTCACTTAATCTTTTTTTTATTTTTTTTTTTTTCCTCATTTCTAACAAACTTTTGTACATCACATATATACACAAACAATTCCCGAGTGTCCAAAATACTTTTATATATTTATTTATTTTTTTATTTCGCGAATTTAGCACAAGATAGCCCCGAGGTTACAAGATTTATTGAGTGTGAGAATTCAATGATGATGGTACTACAGAAGTAAACAATACAGATACATATATGTGTATATGTTTTTACCTATATATATTTATAGTCAAGACTAACATGTCTTGTTTGCTACAATACATTTGAGGGGTTGTTGAATCACAGCCAGTGGCTATCGAAGGAAACAAATAAAGGGTTATTGTATTTGTTCATGAGATTGAAGAAATCACCGGATATATCAAAATTTCAATGATTTTTATTGATGAAAATAAATCTAATATATATATATATATATATATAACTTAAATATTATACTCAAATTATAAATATATATACAGATTTGAAAAAAAAATTTTAATTAAATTTTGAGTTTAAAAAAAAATAAGAAAAACCATATATTGTTAATGGTGTTTTTGAGGTTGTTTGATACCTGCAATTGACACTTGATCTTGACTTAAGTATAAGCAACTTTATACACACATACATAAAACAAATCATAAGCAAAGTCTTTACACACAAATACATATATAAATTTATATACATTTACTAGAGTAAAGTACAACCTTTATAGTTGTTGCAGTAATAGGATCGTTTGGATTTTAGTTGATATTTTACTACTACTACTACTACTATTGTAATACAACTAAAATATTATATGTTGGTGAGTTCGATATCGCGTTACGTTGTCACCCTTTGATCTTGCGACACTTACAATTTTCATGGGTGACGATACACCCTTATTTTAGTTGTGCCACGCGAGCACTAATGAAAGGCTATACCCCTGAAACTGCAAAACATAATCACAAAGTCTGGGATGACTCGTTTTTAACATTACTTTCTTGTATAGTTCGCATATATATATAGTCTATGATGAAAAATATAAAAAACAAAAATTATATACCCTCTATGTATACCTATATCTCTATGGTAGAAATTAATGTCAACTTTTGTCATTCAGTGTCAATACAAATTGATAATTGCATTGTACGATTTAACTGCGTTTTTTCACAAGAATACAAAACTCAAATGACTTGATATAAATAATTTGACAAATCATTTATCAAAAACTCCAAATTATATGAAAAAGTTTACAAATGGCATTTTTATATTTATAAAAGTCTCGAGACTATATAGAATGGCTGTATGTATATCATTGTTTAAGAGGGCGGTGTAAAGTTGGATGCCGGCAGCGATAGATACCACTAATTATTGATCGTAAATAACTCGAGGTATGCAATACCAGTATATGATGAATAATAATAAAAAAAGGAGTAAAAAATATAAAAAAGTGAGGAGGTGGTTCAAATGTTTAAAGTTTGGAGGGAAACAAGCACGGCAGCTTGATCCTATCAGAGGTAACACACAGACTATTAAAAATTTTTTACTGCGAGCTTATGCGTGTGATAGAATAACAAGTCTAACATATTCAACCAAAGAATTACTGATATGGTGCTTCGGGGTGGCTTCAGGATATATTACAACGAATGGCACTCTTACTTAGTTATTATACAAGCACAGAATGATTGCCGCTGATCTTACTAACTTGATTTGCAACCGGTCTATACTAAAGTATTAATGTATATAGCTCAAGTCATAAATTTTCATTCACGAAAAAACATTACGCATTGATTTGCTTCTTGATAATGAATAGCCTGAAGAATTATTTATCAAATATTTAATTTTTTATTAGAGATCCAATGGTTATATAGACGAAAAAATATTACAGCAATGTTAAAATGAGATACTGATATTGTCTGATTTTTACCAACCCAACTTCTATTTTTTTTTTTTTTTTTTTTCATTTGGCTCAAGTATATTTAGTTGTTTCAAATGATAATATTTTTATTTTTATAATAACTTAACCATCTGGATTTGACACCTGGGTTACTTCAAAACACAGTAAAAAAAATGTCAGATGGGCTTAAACAGTTTAGGGGAGTTTTTAGTTTTACTAATTTTATATACATACCTCCTAAAATTTAAAAGATTTTTTTATTTTTATATAACTTTTCGTGTAAAAAACAATTAAGTATTATATAAATTTGTTCGTGTGAAATTATACACACTGTTAAATCTATCATCAACATCGACTTTGACACCCTCTAAATGATATTTTTAATAAAAATGATCAACCAAATTAATAGGACGAGATGTTTTTTTTTTTTTTTTCTATTTATTTTATTTATTTTTTTCTATATCTATTCAATATTTTAACGTCAACTGAAATAATCAATCAACTTTGTGTCAAACAAATTATCTAATTATATGTCATCAATTATAAATGAATAAAAATAAATAGAAAAACATTTTGATAAATTATATATAAAATAGATAATTTATCAAACTATAGAAAAAATAATCATATCAATTTTTTAAATTTTTTACAAAATACATTGATGATCTTGAAAAATTTATATAATAAAATTTGAGTTATAAACATATACATTGAATATATATTTTTTGATAAAATTGGTGTCTATTTTTTTATCGAGTCATAATAATACGTGTGAAAAAAACCAATTAATACATCAAAAATATATAACAATGAGTAAAAAAATTGAGTATATACAGAGTTGAGAGTCCTCTACGGAAGCGGAAGTGTCTGTCATATAACTATAGATACGTAAACACACGTCAAGGTGTAGTAAGCATTATTATATACACACCGCACGCTTTTAATAATATAATTTTTTAAAATATCAAAAAAAAAAAAAAATGCAGAATCATGTGAGCCTTATGGTTATACAACTGTAAGAAATTGATATAGTGTCAACATTAATGACACTCATGAGAGCGAAAAAAAAAATAAAAAACAAATGAAATTTTATAATTAAAAAAAATAAATATATTTGAAAAATAAAACAAGTTTTCTAAACTTATATATATTTCACCTGTGTTTTTAGTTGCATGTGGTTGACTAGTCTATTAAAATATATTTTTTATGATATACCATAATACCATAAGCATATATATATACTACAAATTTTATATTTTGTTTTGTTTTTTTTTTTTTTAAAAAAGCAGTAGAACAGTGATATTTATGCGAGTCGAATACATAACTGTCCGCCCATTAAAAGGTTTCTAAACGCATCAATTCTCACCGGTACCGGCGCGAAAAGGGCGTGAATATTTGAAACGGATATCCATCTCAAGACTTTACTCACTGCAATAATACCAGACCATATCAACATTTACGTATATACAATTTTAGCCGGAAGCAATATTAAATCATTATCTAAAATTTTTATTGTTTTCATGTATATCAAATAAAATATAACAATCACATAATATAAAATAAAAAATAATACAGGTACACATACATATATATTTATAGAAGTAATAATAATAAAAATAATATTTAAAAAAAAATAAGTAACATCAATGTCTGTTGTTATCTTTAAAAAATAAAATTCAATGTATACTACAGTTTATTTTTTAACAAACTTAAAATTTTATTTCCACGCACGAGTACACGATGGGTTATTTGTCTTCTGAACAATTTGTTTCTTTCGATTTCCACTCGATTTGACGATACATATATGTATATATATATAAAAAATAAAATGAACGTCCAGAAGAGTCCTTTGTTCCTGAAAAAATTTGGTATAATGTCCCATGTATTTGGATCACGTACAACGATATGTCAATATAGAAGAGTTTTCAATCGTGGGGTTTGTGAATACCAATATACAAGTTGAATTTGCCCGAAGCAAAATAAGAAATATACTGTATATAATATTAACCCCAATAGCCGTATATAGGTATACAATATTGTGATAAAAAGAGGGTTTGAATGTTGAATATAAAGAAATGTAAAAGAAGATGTAGAAATGACAACGACTATACGAAACGCGGCTTGTTATCCTAAATACACGAAATCCTTTGGAGACGTTGACTCGACCCTTCTAACACACCTCTTTTTCTCTATGTTTCTGTATATATATAAACGAGCAACCATACTTGCTCTTTTATTCATAAAATGTTACTAGTATTATTGCGTGGAGTCTTCTTCAGGATAATGCTTGACAAATTGACGATTCACCCAAAGGATACACCCAACTATATCTCAATATATATTGGACAAATTGTGAATGAATTTAAGGCTATAGTATATATTTATCTAGTTTTATATGTATCAAACTATTTTCTAGAAATAGAATAAGACTAATGAATATACATTTAATATGTAATATGTTAATGTAACAAAAATATCAAAATATAATATAAAAGGAAATATAAATATAAAATTTGAGAAAAAAGTGTGAAAAAGAAATTTCATTAGTAAATGTTTTGCTACTGCAATTGTATATACATATAAAGCTTTGACACAGCTGTGTATCAAAAAATAAGTCAAAGAAAAACAAAGAATAAAGAAGTCATTTCAGAGTGGGTGATGAGAAGTAAAAAAAAAATGTTGAAGGTGGGTGACGTTTTGTATAAAGAGACGTAAGAGGGTTGCGAGCAATCTAATTTTTAGCGATCGTAACAGCTTTAAATTTTCTAGGCGCAAGCGTGATAACAAAAATGATATAGTTATGTATATATAGTGTAGCTAAGAAAAAAATGAAAAAATAAAATTTCGCGCCCCAGGGATATAAAACAAGAGTGAGTTGAAAGGTAAATCGCGAAGGCAGTGAAAAGGCATTTCTTTTATTTATTTTTTTGTTCATTTCTTTTTTTTTCACCTCATTCCCTATGATAAAAGTGCGCGAGTAAAAAACTCCAAATGTCGTGGTATCTAGAGGTGTGCAAAGAAAGAGGGTTGAAGGGCGTTGGTGCAAGGAGAGAAGAAAAAAAAAAAAAAACTAGGGGTGCAAAGAGTCGTGTCAAGACGAGTAGAGATTGGAGACAGGAAAAAGGAAGCCCATGCTTTATTTTCATTTTTTCCTACTTTTTATTTGATTTTTTTTTTTTTTTTTTACATCTCAGCTACATTTCTTCATCACATTTTGTCTTTTTTTTATTTAACTTTTATATTTTTATATATATAAATTTTTTCCCCTTTCCCCTGTCTTTCTTTCTTTACACATTTTTCTTTCCCCAATTTTATACCGTGTATATTTTTCAGTTTAATATTTTATTTTCTATTTTTATGACGAATGATCGTCATACAGTTATGCTGGCTTCGTAGTGTGACTGTAAAATATTTGCTTTGGTAATGAGGCAATGGTTGAATACCGGGTGTGACGACAGGGACAAGTTGAAGAAGATTTGAAACGCAAATAGGAAAAACACAAGTATGATTTAAAAATAAAATAAAAAAAAAAAAATCAGAAAAGTTTTTGAAGGTAAATTATCTCTGCACATCTTCATTGAATCAAACTGCGCGTATATTTTTTTTTTATGTTTATATAATTTTATTTTTTATTAACAACTCGTATGAGCTGTATATGTATATAAATCGAAATGTTTTAAAGACATAATCAGGGCATGTGTCAATGTATATACATATATTTGTTTTGATAATATTTTATTTTTATGTATTTTTGATGAATATTTTTTTATTTTATTTTCCTTCAATCAATATGCCGAAAGCGTTAAATGGATAGTCGTGTAACAAGCTAATCGTGTTATCAAATTCTCGTGGCTGTCAACGAGATATTCCAAGATTCAAAGATATATATGTATATTATAGAGGGCATCCCGCAACGCATCACGGTGTACCCCCTGTCCAGGGGGTCAATATCTTGCAACGTTTGTCCTAAGGCCGAATATATAGATAAAAATATATGTATTATATGTATACATATTAAAAATGAAAAAAAAATAATAATCGAATGACCGATTATGATGAAGCGTTTCTTTGCACTACAACAAAAAAATAAATAAATAAATAAATAAAATGATATGATTATTGTATATATACATTGTGTCGTATTATATATATAGTTTCTATATTCAATCTTATTGAAGGGGAAATTCAAGCGGTAATAATTGAAACACGCAATATTGTAGTTACAATTATCATGTTCATTATCACATTTTGTGTTTATTTGTTCATACAATGTGGAGATTATTTTTCAAAATACTAAAAATTAATAGTGTTTATATAAATAAATTAATAAATTTATATTTATATGCCATATGGGGATAATATAAAATCAAATTTATATTTATTTTGTGTCTTTTTTTTTTTTTTTTGAATAAATAAAAGTGTTGGTTGCTTTGATGAAGATGACAGTTGACTGATGTTTCGATGTGTCATCAAGAAGTTAAAGATGACATTTTAACTTTATAAAATATCATCAACACTAAGATGACTACGACAGATTTTATATAATGTCAAATGTATATATGAAATTCAGAGCATACACGCACATATAGCTCAATATGCAACAAAAATGAAAAATAAAAATTTGAGTTGAACTAAAAACGCAAGCAAAGGATGAAGGAGACTTTTATTTGTAAGAAAATAAATAAAAATAACAACCAGAATGATGATGTTGATAATGATGATGAAGATGATGATGATGAAAAAAAAAAAATTATATCAGTAAATATATAAAGTCCACATGATGGTTTGACTTTGTGGCTCTGCATATATTGTATGCACAAGCAGCTAGTGTGTTGTATCACAGCAGGATATCTTTTTCTCGTGTAGCATGATCGATCTGACACAAACTTGGTGCGTCATACACTCAAGTGGAATGATGAAGGAATCGACTAAGATGATTTTCGATCGAGTTTTTTCATGTGTGTAGGCGAATCATATAAAAATGTTAATATAACATCAATTTGTTTCATATTAAATATATACACTAACTTTATATATATTTTATTCTATTTATTTTTTTTCATTTTTATTTTTTATATTTTAACATGTATGCATAAATGATTATATTTATTATATAATCATTTTGAATATAATGTAAAAATATAAATTGTCGAGTAACATTTCATCCAAGAAGTCATGTATACATTTATGTATAGATATATATATAGTATATTGATCTTGACACGTGTCTGAAGATTACAGGGTGTACACAGCTACCCTTATTTTAAAGTTGAGAAAGATTATTTAAATTGGACACCACCACCATCATGTCTATATCTCAAAAAAATTTTATATAATAGTTTTTCTTTTTTCCTTTTTTTTTCAATATTAAAAATTAGACTTCGCGAAATGCCCAGTAGAAAATTGTACTTTGTGTATACGTGACTGCAATACAAGTAATATATTTAAAATAAAAAAAAAAACAAAATATATATAATATCTATAAAAATATATATAAAAAAAAAATAAATTCTCATCGGCTATTGTGTAAAAAAATTTTTTATTTTTTCTTCATTCGTTTTATTTCTTTCAAATTGGAAACTTGAAGCATCGTGGTTGTATTTAAATATATATCTATATATTTTATTCTTTTTTTTTTTTTTTTTTTACATGTAGCTTGCTCTTCTGACTTCTCATCAGCTATCTGCGGTTGGCAACGCGCAGTAAACGGCAATAGGATTGGCTCTTTGGTGATGTCTCTGCGGTTAAAACGCCATCACCGTAGCTCACCCATTTGTGACAGACGAGAATGCTCCTATATATGAATACAACCAACTTCTAATATTCTAAATTGCTCGACTTGGCATGTTTATTCGTATAGTCGCTGCTGGTCGTTCGTTTCTTCAGTTATTTTTATTTATATTATATATATACATATATTTTTTATTTTTCATTTGAGTTTTTTATTCTCATGATGCACAACTTTACTCAGTTAAAGACCGCGACTCTCCAATTTGCTGACTGACAATTTTTTAGGTATATACCTACCATAATCTTACACCCGTGGTCTTGTCATTCGACATTTATTACTTTTGCACATATTGCAAGTGCACAAAAAAAAAAATACAAAAATAGAAATAAAAAAACTCGTAAATTTATTGATGAAAGATGTTCTTATTTTTGATGATTCATTTTTTTTTTTCAGGCACCAAAGAAAAAAAATATTTAAAAAAAAAGTTCCAAGGGACAATAAAAATTCAAAAACGAAAATTCGCGTGTGCAGCAGTGAAGAGAATGTTCGCAAAAACGGTAATATATTTTTAATTTACAAGCGAGCTCATCGTTTTGAATCGTTCTGCGATATCACTGACGGATCTGTGACATAACAGATATCTCATTGTAACATCGTGGTCATTAAGACCCTTGCCAACCTTCCTCTTTTTATATAGTGTCTATTTTATATTTCAAGTTTTTTTTTTTTTTATATATATATATATGTATATATTATAATTTTATCTTTTTTTTTTCTTTGTTGCGAGCACAACGATTTGATTCTTATCAACATACAAATGACTGCATTTGTACAAGCAACTGTAGTGTATTTGTCTGTGTATTCTAATTATTTGCATTACATATGCTTTGCAAATGACAATATTAATGTACTCTGATGTGTGCTGAGCAAGTAAATGGGATGCAACGAAGCTCAGTATATAAAAAATAAATAGATAAATAATAAATAATAACATGAAATCATTGTAGAGCCATTATCACACATTTATAAAACCCTTTGCAACATAAATTTACAAATGAGCATTTAAGATCAGTAGCTGCTGAACATGAGAAATGGATTCCTCGTCACCAATTATACGATACGTATATCCAAGTACCGCCAATTTCATCTTATTAATACAAATTATCGCTGCTAATATTAAATAAGTATATAGACTGCAGGATATTAAAACCTCTGACCTGTTTTCTACCACCGGCGATGTTTTAAATATTGCATATATTTTATACTCTGTATAGTATATGATAGCAATGTGTGAGTCTCTAAAAAAAAAGACAAAAAAAATAAGTTTTTGAAAGCTCATAAAAGCACTAAACACGCCATCTCAATGACGTACCTATGACTCATCATTTTAGTCGATAAAATAGATTTCAAAAATTTTTATCAATCGAGCAACCTCTATTGTCTGCTGTCAAGGTAGCACAGTTTGAATCAAAATAATCAAAATGATAATAACAATAATGATTTATAGAACATATATATAAAATTAGCAATGAGGGGAAATAAAAGGAGAGAGAATAAATCCACGCCCAAGAAACGCCCTCGGTTTGACTATTGGCCTGATATATATAGCCCAGAAAAAGGCTGTCATGGCTGGCATCAGACCACGAACGGTCCAATCAGAATTCGAATTTACAAAACAAAGAAATAGCAGATTTTTACTTCACAAACGATATATAGAAAGAGATAGTTTTAGAGAGAAATGATTCCTCTGGGTATATACCACAGGAACAAATGAATACTCTATGAAATACCCAACGGAGTAAGTATGTGGCAACATAATTTTCTAGAGTGTTTGTTATATATGAATTCACGAATGAGTGTAGTGCAGAAATGATGATGATGATGATGATGACGATGATGATGATAATGATGAATAAAGAATATTTTTATATGAAGAGGAGAGTGAGAATATATATAGAAACAGATTGCCGAGTTTTTGATGTATTAAACCATGGACTCTACGTGACACTGAATGTTAAGTAGACCTTTGAAATACACAATTTATAATGAAAAAAAAAAAAAAAGAATGAAAAAAGTTGGTAGCAGTACTGAATTTTTATCACCACTCGCTGTGGGTTCGTACAAGACTAGTTATTATTTACTTGATTTCGTTTTTGGATAAATTAGGTGGTAGAGAATGTCAGCTGGTTCTCTGAAAAAAAAACCTTTTCAACATCAAATGATAAAATATATTATTCGTATTTTATTCTATTTTTTTGTATATATATATATATATGTTATTTTTACAACTTTTATTTCGATTATATATTCTTTATACTATAGTATCAGTTTTTTTTTCTTTTCGCACGCTCTTGTGTCACGTTCATGTATAGTGACGATTGACACTAGTGATAACTAGATTTAATCTACAATCACATATAGAAGTGGTCTCTTCACACAGTTAATGCGTGTCTGTATTGAATAAACCGCAAAAGATGTGTCATCTATTTTTAGTTTAATTTGAACAATAGAGTGTCTTGCATCAATAAATGCAAATGCAACTGGTGTGACTCAAATAGATTGTTTTTATTAATATAACATCTCATTTGATAATTTTATTTCTACTTCCATCATGTATTGAACAGATGTGTGACTAAAACTAAAACCCTCTATTACACAATATTTCATCACAAATAAAATTGAAAATTTATTCGTATAAAAAAAAATATATTCCAAATCATTCTTAAATATTGTAGACAAAAAAGAAAATTATTGTCTGTATCCCTTTTCAGTTAGATGTTTGTTTATGTTATTTTATCTGCTCAATCAATGTATAATCACTTTTTTTTTATAATTTGAATTGAAAAAAAAAAGGGAGGATTCATTTTTTGACTGATTGATTGCTGACGCATCTATTAGAGACGACTTTAAAAATATGTCTAGCCTAAAGACAAATTACTGTAAAACCATACACACATTAGATATTTTGGTGCCATAAAAAAATCTACTCTGTTAAAAAATTGTCATGTCACGTCCGGCCTTGTACCCTTGGCTACCGTTTTACAACGAAAAGTCCTTCACAAAATTGTATACTCGCTTGTGTTTGGACATTTTTAAGATTTTGACCCGTGCCTTATACAATCTCTCTTTTCTTCTTGAATGTATATTTAGTTATCCTATTCAACTACCACCATATAAATTATAAAATTAAAAATATATTTCAACCTTAAAATTATATATCCCTTTCGAACAGTTTTTATTGTTACAACTCATCTTGACATATTGCATTCACAAATTCAATTTCAAAAATAGTGAATGTATTTTTTTTTTGCCTGACAAATAATATGATTTTTATCATTTTTTATTGAAATGATCCAAAAATTAAACTAAAAATATATATGTATTTATCATACAACTGTGTACTGATGAATCACTCATTTGAGGACGTATAAATTCATATATCACTTGTTAATATGTATATATATATATTTTACAATATCACGTATACATATAGCTGAATGTATATCTATAAATGTGACTCGAATGAAATGAGGACTATATGAAGGACCCATTGAAATAGGGTGTGAAAATCAATTTGATAGGCGAGGGTATATACGCGTGCCGAATTACCTCGACGTGACAACGCTCCCATTTCACAATTTTCCCATTATTAACGACGAGACGAGCAAGAGAACTCACGCCATTCCACTTTTCGATTCTATATATTCTGTATATACATGCATGTATCTATGCAAAATATAAATGTACATGTATTTTCCACATACGATAATTATTTATAAATTTTACACAAATTATTATTTAAAATATTATTTGAAAAATATAATAATAACTTACGAATCAATTTGTAGATTTGTATTATCACTGATTTATTTTAAAGAGTGTTCGAATGAGAATATATGTAAACTATTATTTCAACATTCATATATACAACTGGTCAACTGATCAATTAATATATTCAGATGATGGGTATTATATATATTTGATTAAATATATGTTTTATGATATATACAGACAAGGACATTTTAACATACATGTCGATTAATAATTTTTTGCTTGATATAATCCATGTTGAAACAAGGGACTAATACCATGGCTACCTGTCATTCATATTGCGTTTTAGAGCATGGGACACCCATCATCCGTCGGGACTTGGGATTACAATTTACGTATGAATATATACAAAAAGTTATACTCATTATATATATTTTTTTTTTCATCATTTATATATATACATATATTTATTCTTTGATTATATATAACATGAAAAATCACTCAAAAATAAATGCAAAACTATAATGCATTTCAAGTTTATAATTTAATTCATATTTTATTATAAAAACACTTAAATAAATACAGATATATACATATTATACAACAGGTGTTTAAATGTACTGAACCATCTAAATAGATATTTTTTATTTTGATAATCATCAACAGACAAGGTATCTTCAAATTACACGGTCAAAATGGTTGAGACCATTTGAACGTGGAAGATAGCATCATCTTGAAATGATGCTTCCTGTTTTGAAAAGTCTATGTCTTTTTCATTTTATATTTTTATTTTGATGCTGATCTTTCAACACTCAAAATAATAATAATAATAAAATATACAGTTTACATATCAAAATTGATATAAAATTAAGAAATACATAAATGTAAAAAAAAAAAAAAAAAACTACTCAATAAAATAAATAAAAAATCTAATAGAAAATAAATTTATATTGTGAATACAGACTCACCATTCTGAAGCAATTTTTTTTTTTTTTTTTTGATCATATGAAATAAAAGTTACAAAATGGCGTATTAAGGGTGAGATTATTATATATATAAGGGAGGATGGGTTGAACGCAATGGTGTGTTCACCCCTATGAAACCGTCAAGCTATATAGCTCCAGCCCCTGAGGCTCGTTTTGTTAAAGTCTATATAATATAACATGCGTTATGTAATCGTATATACATGAGACTATAAGATCCGGTTGGTTCCATATATAGAGAAACATTTCCACATATATATATTGATAGAGTAACTTTGGGTACTTTTGCATTGTTGTCTGGCCATGTGTTGCTAATGTGAATTTCATGGGGGGTCATTTCTATTCTATTTCCCCATCGTTGTGTATTTTATATACATTTTATATACTCATGGGCTTCTCCATTCCTAAAGTGTGACGCCTCTGTATATATTCTATATTCTATATGTATAATATATTTATCCCCCTATATATATCAACTCACAATTCACCATCATCTCTCTTTATATTATATATAATCGAGTATATATATCCACCTCTCTTATCGCTTATGATAAACGCATCATGGAAGCCCCACAAGAGTGCTGCAGATTGACGTAAAATCAATGAACAAAGTCAATGGGTCTCACTTTGGTACTTCCCTCTAAAACTTGGCATCTCACTGCATGGGGCCACTCTTTACCCTCATGCATATATATATATATATACCATCTCTATGTATATATAACGAGTATTACATTGTTAACCGAGAAATTCACGTTAACAGTACTTATGTTATTCCCCTTCTCAATAAAGTCACACACAAAAACACCATTTGTGTTATATACTTTTAGTAACACGCACGTTAAATTTGATTAAAAAATTTTTATTATTAAAAAAAATTCTATTGTAGAAGAGTATTATATTATTTTGACTATTGAATTATAATAATTTACAAATTTATTTAATTTTTGGAAAAAATTGTTTACATATTTTTTATATTTATTCAGAAAAGCGTAATGATTTTGTAAATTTAATTATTAATAATTTTTGTTTTCGAAATAATGAGGATAACATATTTTTAAGTTATGGGTGGATATAATATTGAAAAAAAAATTATATTTATATGAATATAGGTTTGAAATACTACGTTGGAGGTTTATACATGTATATGTATATAATTTTAACAAAAAAAAGACGAGGAGTCATTCTCACTAACGAGATGTCGAGTCATATAATGGTTCACGGTATAATATAAAGTCATCACTATCAACTACTTTTAGTAAATTGATACAGAAAATTATTTACATTAATATTATATGTAGATTTATTCATGTTAAATAAATAAATATGTAAATTAATAAATTAAAAGAAAAGATATATATTTATATTTTTTATTGAAAGAAATGTTTTAATCAATACAAAAATAAATACACCATTTTGTGTTGTAAAAAAAAAAAACAAAAAAAAGAAATACAAGATCAAAGTTTATTATTGTGATAATAAAATAGCCTTGTTGTTGAAATTAAAGGAAAAAAAAAAAAAAAACAACAACAAATTAATAAACAAAAGAGTAAAAAAAATATGAAGTGTCAAAATTACCTGTTTGGAAAAGAGCATTCGTACCTTATTTGCTTGGCTACCAGCTAGTATATACTTTTTCCTTTAAGGGTAGTCTGAAACATGGATAAAAAATAAATAAAATAAAAAATTTAAAGCAAAAAAATATTAACTTCAACTACTTCCTGTTTCAGGAAGTATATATATAAGAAAAATATAAAAATGTTGGTTTAAAATTGAACTAACTCTGTAACTCTATCACGAATAATTATTAATATATAATATATATCCAAACGAAATACGATTCTGTACATTATTTATTATTTTTTTTTTCCTGAATAAATTATTATTTAATGAATAATTAATAATTTAAATATACAGTTTTATATTTTGAATTTTATTTTAATAAGACTAAGTGGCGAAGCCGTCAATGTGTCTTAAAAAAATATATAAACCTAAATTTATTGATATATATTTAACCGAAAGGTTTCAGATAGATCAAAATTATCTTCTTTGTACAATAAAATTATATGAAAAAATATAATTAAAAATATTTCTTACTTAATATATTTTAAAATATATCAAAATATTGGAAAAACTTGCAAGCACTTCAAGATTGACTCAGCCATATTGAGATTGAAGTTATATGGGCTCTTGAAATATGGGGTTTGCTGGGATAGCTAAAGCATACACATTCTACATAAAGACAGTCTCAGAGTCAAGCAGAATTCTAACGTCAGGTTATTCTATTCAGGATAACAATGTTAACAAGGGTATATTGTCAATACGTGACCAAAATTGTACAATAATTTAAACTACACATATAGTTTAATCGATCTATAAAATTTATTTGAATATTATATTTTTTTTTTTCATCCTTAAATATAAAATTAACATCAGAGTAATTTAATTTTAATTTAACAAAAAAAATGATATATATAGGTCTCAAATAAATATGAGAAGTTTGAATCAGACAAAAATTTATACTTTCAAAAAATATTGGCCAAAAAAGAGAAGGTATATAAATTTACCAATGCTTATAACTGTATATATAATTTTGGGTTTGTCACAAAGGTTCATTCAACGATATGTATCAAATTATCTTAATAATGAAAAATGGCGGCAACGTAACACCTACCAGGTGTCAAACAGTATATGTTATATATAAAAAAAGAATATTAAGGACTGTGGGATTAATACAATGTCCTTATAATGCCCCACGCGGTTAACAATAAATGGATACATGACAATAGAATAAAACGATACAAAAGGTGTTGGTTTAATAGGTGTCAAATTTCATTTGTATGCACCAGTTTGTTTCCATATATTCTTATTTTTCTTTTTATATTATTTATGTATATATATATATATTTTTTTTTTATTTTTTTCACAAGATATATTCTTCAAGAATGCATGTATATATAATATTCAGAATAAATATATGGGATAAAGTTTTGTAAGTAATATATATACATACTTGAGTATATACCTGTGATTTTATTGCTTTTTTAGAAAAAAAAAATATATATATAATTTTTATACATCCGACGGAAAGAATAAGAGCTGTATCTTCAGTAAAGTTTGTACTTTTTTTTTTTTTTATAAATACAGAAATAATTTAAAATAATATATACTTTTAAAAAATTGCATTTGGAATTGCAATCACTAATGATAAAGAAATAAAATTTATCAAGGATTTGTTATATAACAATAAAAGTAGAAAAATGTCCAGTTAAGTGTACCTGATGTTGGATGAAAATTGTCATTTGAAATATTCAATGTATAGCATATTGAGACACAAATCAAAATGCAGCTTTTGGTTAAGAGTACCCACTACAGCCTCGAAAAGCTCTTGACTACTAGAGTGAAGTACTTTTACAGGTACTCGACAAATTTCTCACTAATTGCGTTCGTGATGTATTCTGGAACTGTCAAACCATTTCATTTATATTTACCGCATATTTCTGCAACGAAAGAAAAAAAAAAAAAACATCTATCAAATTATATTGTGAGTATATATGTATACATTTATTCATTTATTTTTAATTAAAAATAATTTTTATTAATAAAATTTAATATTGTTTTTATACTTATCATTATTATATATCTATAAACTATAATCTCCATCATCCTAATGATGGATAATCAGAGGATCCACGTCAAGAGCCTCATTATCAATCGACAAAACCTGATTGGCAATTGTAAATTGAAGGGTCTCAAGATACTTTGTTGATTTTGACATATTCAAGTATCCAATACTGCGATGCATTGATTAATTAAAAAAATTATATAGATATTTCATTATATTTAAACTATAATTTAATTGGTTTCATGAAAATGTAATTGTTTTTTTTTTTCAATTGTTTATTGTTTGTTTTTTAGAATAATGATAATTAATCAAATGGATCTGCAAATTATTGATTGTTTAAATTTTATATTCAAAGTTTAAAGTAAATTTTTTAATATTGCGTGTTATATATATTCGCAATGTATCATTGTTACAAAGTTTAACAATGGCTGACTATACTGAACATGGTTTAAATATAAAACATTCAATATATATATATATAATACACGCGTTGAATTTTCAACCCCTCACACGTGCCACCCCCTTTGGTTTCCGGAAGCCACGACGTTACTATGGTTACACTATTGAGAATCCGAAACGAGGGGTTAACAAAATGGTGAGAGATGAAATATTCGTTTCGCTCGATTACTTTTTATATAATACTCTTGAAAATATATATTCATATATAATACGACGTTAAAAAAAATATTATCTTCTTTTGTTTATTTTTTATTATTTTTTATATTTTTTAATTAATGTTGTTCATGTTTAAATTCAATAATACATGTCAAAAAAGGTGACAATTACTTGATAGTTTTGGTATACTCTATTTTATCTGCAATAAAAAGCTTTTAATCTTGAAAATATTTGTACAAAATCTTATCTACTTATATATACTATGTCTAAAAGTATAACATAGGTTTTAAAAAACATTTTTGTTGAAATGCTTTTTTTTTTAAATACAAAAAAAAAAAACAGACCCATATCAGATGAGTTTTTGATTCTAATCATTTATGAGATTTATCTATAAATACTAACAATGTCACTGGCATGTCTGCAGACATTAAATCTTAGATCATCATCATAGAGTGACTTTAAAATTTTAACGAAAAGAATACTCAGTTATATATTTATTACAAATAAAAAAATATAAATAGAAAGAGTATATAAATAAAAGAATATATATATACAGTTAATCAAAAATGGCGATGGCTTTTGTAATCCTGGATATAAAATAAGAGTGATAATATGTTTCAGATGTCAATGTGCTAGAATGGTATACATGGTATTGAAGATATACAATATAAAAGATGAAGAAAAAGATGGTATGGGGTTAAATGTCTAAATGGAAACGGGAGGAAAGAGGAATAAAGGTTGCGGACACATCTCTCGGATTATGTCTTAACAAGCTCCAAGAGACGTTCATTTGTCTTATCCGTCTTTCCTAATATGACAGCAACCGTTAAAATGATTAATTTACTGTGTCAAGAGAATCTTGTGGTTGATGCCAAAACTTTTCCACTAATAATTTTATATATACATGTAACCACATACATGAACAATGATTTTGTAACAATTCGACTATGTATATGATGAAACTGATGAAACTGATGAAACTCTTGAATATATAAATTCAGATAAATCAGAATTTATCTTATTGGTTCCAGGTCGTTATTTATATATTCATGTAATTTAATTAAAAATTAAAATTTAATAAATTAAAGTACATAAAACATAAATAACATCTATGTGACATTTGTGTGAAATGAATTGATGTCTTGTCCTTGATAGTTTATATATATATCTTTTGTGGCTTCCGTTTTGAACGGTAAAGCTTGCTGCAACAAATTGCATTTGATGATGTGTTATGTCATTGATGTCATAATGATAATAATCTTAATTCATGACTATAATAATATTCAATCTGATGTAAATGCATATAATATGAAAAATTATTTATTGATAGTTTAATATTTTTAAACAAGGTGATATATTATGCGTGCTTATTATTTTTATTGAATATATTTGTGACTGAGCTTTTTTAATTACACAAGACTTTTGATGTTTTATAAAAATATTATCAACCAGCCATAACATATAAAGATTCGATGAGAACATATAAAAGCTCAAATAATTTGATATATTCTTCACTTTCTGACCGTCGGAATAATGATCAAATTTTATTAAAAAAGATTATCTTTTTTTATAAATGAAATAAAAGCTCAAATACTTAATTATAGAATAAGTTATACAATTCTTCATCAGCACATTCATGGCCATAATATCCTTTGTATATTTTTTCACAGACAATTAGTCTAATTTGATTTCAATATAATGAGATGAGATATTTATATATACACATATATGTACAATAAATTTGAAATACATAACTTATACAATACTGGATATTATGTATATATATATGCTCCGAATATTAAGTTGCAACAAAATGGCCGTCGGATGCTGTACATAACGATAAAACGATATATACAAAAGAGTAAAGCTGTGATATAGAACAATAACTATAACATATAGCGTAATGATAATAATGATAACGATGATGATTATGGTGAGAGGGATGATGTTCAATAAAAGAAGGGATTTTGAATAGAACTTGTAGTACAGAACAGTATATATGATTGTTGAATGAAAAAAAAAAATAAAATAATATACAAGTATATTTATTTTATTTTTTTTCTATTTTGTACAGTATACACGTTCTCTGATTACGTGACACGAAGAGAGTTGAAATATATTCTCTTGTTTAAAAAATACGTGGGTGGAGATGTGAATAAAGTCAATATAAGCGCATGCGTAATATAAAATTTATATATATATTATTATTATACGCCCGAATTGAAAGCTCCGCCCGTGAATTCAACGATGGTCTGGTACTTTATTTAATCCAGCCAGACATACAACTATAACGCCCATGACATGTGGCCGACAAACCTTCCCTCCATGGAATATCCGTAATGTCTGCTTTTCACGGAAGTTACTATGAATTTTCCTATCTACTATCCACCATCATTCACCATCCCCATAATACCCAGGTGTCACACTGAATGTTAAGACACTCACAAACTATAGATGAACACTTTATCCACCTGAGACTCTTTCTTATATTTTATTTTTTTTTATTTTAAATATATATACATATATATATCTATACTTTTCATTGTTTCATACATCTTTTGTTTATATGTATATAATATAAATACAAAGTATTCTTTATCAATATAAATATATATTTCGAAATTTATTGTGAATATTTGTTTTGAGTAACAAAACGTGACATTTGGTATAAGTATTAACAGGTGTTTACTATTTTTTTTTTTTTTTTTGCTATTCATTTATTTCATTTATTTTAATATGTCATTGACTTTATTGAAAAGCTTCTTGTGTAAAAATAAAAGTAATTCAATTGGGTTTTTTTGTACTTATATGACTTTTAAAAGCTCTAATTTAAAAATCATTTTGGAGTAATTTTGTAGTTTTTGAAGTAAAATGGTTTTCTGCTGGAAAATAAATTGAGAAGTATTTTAAATTTTAATGAAATTATGTTTTATAATTAATTTTAAAACTTAAATCCTTGAAATTGTATAAATTTA
Source organism: Lysiphlebus fabarum (assembly GCA_011426435.1). Classification (NCBI taxonomy): domain Eukaryota; kingdom Metazoa; phylum Arthropoda; class Insecta; order Hymenoptera; family Braconidae; genus Lysiphlebus; species Lysiphlebus fabarum. Next base: position 221,435 of record WSYQ01000250.1, on the reverse strand, counting down.
AAAAGCGTTTTTAGCTTAATTTGTTCCGATAGGTAGCGTGGCCGAGCGGTCTAAGGCGCTGGTTTAAGGCACCAGTCTCTTCGGAGGCGTGGGTTCGAATCCCACCGCTGCCAAACTTTTTGAACTTTTTTTTGATATCAACAATATATCATGTGTCGATAACTTATCTTTAATTGGTAGCCAACGTCGCAGGGATTAAACAAAAATAAAATTTATAAAAAAAAAATATATACTTACTAGATATAATATTTATACTTTTTTCTAAATAATATATTCGTAATTATTTTTCATATAATTAATAATTAGTTATACAATCACAGAATATATAATCAATTAACTCTTGATATTATATTATCCACATATATTATTGTCATTAAAATGTTAAATCAATTTTACGATAATCTAAAGCTGAACATTGTAATGATAAAAGAGTTTAATGGAGTACAAAATTTAATAAAAACGATTGATATATTAAAAGGAAAAAACAAATGACAGGGCAGTTAAAAAATATGAAATAAAACACCCCTAGGGCACATACGATACAAACGAACAACGAATCGAGAAAAACAACCGGGGAAATACATTACGTAATAAAACCAGCAGAATGGAATTGTAATTGAATATTCGAATGATGAAACAACTATGTAATAGAATATTTCCGTCATATATGGTACATTTTTTATTTCAATTTCACTTCAAAATTCAATTGGCTTTTTAAAATAAAAACTTCATTTTTTATCAGTACAATTATTCTTGTTTTTTTTTTTTTTTCATTTGTGATATTGTTTTTTGAATCACGAGGCCGATTACTAGCTTTCGGCTTTGAATAACACTAACGGGCAATGATGTTTATTGTTATTATTAAAGAATCTACGTCGATGAAGTGAGATTGAATGAGAAGATTTATAGCAAACTAAAATAAAACTAAAAGAAAATAATAAGATATTTTTTAGAAAGTGTTTGAATTATGACAAGATAATGAAACAGGTACATAACCAGCTGTTAAATAATTTTTGTTAATCATTGATAGAATTTTAATATTCTGTGGTTTCTTAAAGTTTTTAGATAGATTTCTCTAGATCCTCTTACGAGATAATACCTCTTCGATCATTACATTTGCCTAATACAAATTCAAATTATTTTCAAAAAAAAAAAAATTCAAATACCTCTTCAATCATTATATTTGCCTAATACAAATTCGAAAATTTTTTAAAAGGGTGAATAATTCGAATACCTCTTTAGTTATTATATTTGCCTGAGAAAAATTCGAAATATTTTCAAAAAAAAAAAAAATTCAAATACCTCTTTGATCATTGTATGTGCCAGAAAATCTTTTTTCAAAAAGTCCTGATCCTGGAAAAAAAAGAAAAGCAGCATCGAATACCTCTTTTCAAGTTCTATAACCCTGATCAAACCCCGTATTTTTCTGATTTTTTTTAAAGACAGCAGAATTTTTTTTTTCAAAAAGTCCTGATCCTGGAAAAAAAAGAAAAGCAGCATCGAATACCTCTTTTCAAGTTCTATAACCCTGATCAAACCCCGTATTTTTCTGATTTTTTTTAAAGACAGCAGAATTTTTTTTTTCAAAAAGTCCTGATCCTGGAAAAAAAAGAAAAGCAGCATCGAATACCTCTTTTCAAGTTCTATAACCCTGATCAAACCCCGTATTTTTCTGATTTTTTTTAAAGACAGCAGAATTTTTTTTTTCAAAAAGTCCTGATCCTGGAAAAAAAAGAAAAGCAGCATCGAATACCTCTTTTCAAGTTCTATAACCCTGATCAAACCCCGTATTTTTCTGATTTTTTTTAAAGACAGCAGAATTTTTTTTTTCAAAAAGTCCTGATCCTGGAAAAAAAAGAAAAGCAGCATCGAATACCTCTTTTCAAGTTCTATAACCCTGATCAAACCCCGTATTTTTCTGATTTTTTTTAAAGACAGCAGAATTTTTTTTTTCAAAAAGTCCTGATCCTGGAAAAAAAAGAAAAGCAGCATCGAATACCTCTTTTCAAGTTCTATAACCCTGATCAAACCCCGTATTTTTCTGATTTTTTTTAAAGACAGCAGAATTTTTTTTTTCAAAAAGTCCTGATCCTGGAAAAAAAAGAAAAGCAGCATCGAATACCTCTTTTCAAGTTCTATAACCCTGATCAAACCCCGTATTTTTCTGATTTTTTTTAAAGACAGCAGAATTTTTTTTTTCAAAAAGTCCTGATCCTGGAAAAAAAAGAAAAGCAGCATCGAATACCTCTTTTCAAGTTCTATAACCCTGATCAAACCCCGTATTTTTCTGATTTTTTTTAAAGACAGCAGAATTTTTTTTTTCAAAAAGTCCTGATCCTGGAAAAAAAAGAAAAGCAGCATCGAATACCTCTTTTCAAGTTCTATAACCCTGATCAAACCCCGTATTTTTCTGATTTTTTTTAAAGACAGCAGAATTTTTTTTTTCAAAAAGTCCTGATCCTGGAAAAAAAAGAAAAGCAGCATCGAATACCTCTTTTCAAGTTCTATAACCCTGATCAAACCCCGTATTTTTCTGATTTTTTTTAAAGACAGCAGAATTTTTTTTTTCAAAAAGTCCTGATCCTGGAAAAAAAAGAAAAGCAGCATCGAATACCTCTTTTCAAGTTCTATAACCCTGATCAAACCCCGTATTTTTCTGATTTTTTTTAAAGACAGCAGAATTTTTTTTTTCAAAAAGTCCTGATCCTGGAAAAAAAAGAAAAGCAGCATCGAATACCTCTTTTCAAGTTCTATAACCCTGATCAAACCCCGTATTTTTCTGATTTTTTTTAAAGACAGCAGAATTTTTTTTTTCAAAAAGTCCTGATCCTGGAAAAAAAAGAAAAGCAGCATCGAATACCTCTTTTCAAGTTCTATAACCCTGATCAAACCCCGTATTTTTCTGATTTTTTTTAAAGACGGCAGAATTTTTTTTTTCAAAAAGTCCTGATCCTGAAAAAAAAAGAAAAGCAGCAATTTTTATTATAACTCTATACAAGGATTTCTTTAGTTTCAAAAAAATCCTTATACTTTTATAGTTATTATATTTGCCTGATAAAAATTCAAATATAAAAAAAAAAAATAAATTGTAATACTTCCTCGGTCATTATATTCGCCTGATACTTATTCGAAATTTTTCGAAACAAAAAAAAATTCGAATACCTCTTCGGTCATCATATTCGCCTGATATAAATTAAAAATTTATTAACATCTCATATTTTCGAACTGACTAGAAAAATCAAACGTAGTAACCACACAACAATATTTACCAACGTGTTAGCGTGAGAGAGAAACATAATTTTTAATTAATTAACAAATGCCGCCAAATTTACACCAATTACATTACTAATAAAATGCGGTCAAGTGTACTTTTTATAAAAAAAAAAAATAATTTAATATTGACAAATCAAGAAATCACACCACTTTTTTTGTTTATTAAAAATAAAACTATCAAGACTTCATGCCACTTGTGTTGTTAATAAGTATCGAGATAAGACAACGCGACATGGATACATACGTGTTCGGGTCACAGTCCAGCAATGATGATCGACGAGAACGAATCAAATGTTTAATTTATTAAACACGTGTATCAATTGGCTATTTTTATTTTCCATTTAAAATGTTTTCAAAATAAAGTTTAAAAAAAACTTAATATTCCCATCAGTGAAAAAAGTGTTGGCTCACAATTAATAATTATCAAGTTTAAAACTCAGCAAACGTGAAAATTTAACTGATAATAACAAAAAATAATCTAGTCATTCGATTGATTAAATATATAATATGACTGAGTGAAATATAATGAGACAAAGTTGTTCTGTTTAAAAAAATTCATTGTCATTTATGGAATAATTTTTTTTTTTTTAAATCAATAACAAAAAAAACTTGAAGAGAATTATTAAAAAACAAAATAAATATATTAATAATTGCATATAATCAGGGGCAAAAAACAAAAAAACATACGAGATTTAAATGACCTTTGTTCGATTGTTTGTATATATATAAATATGTGTGTATTGAGATATAATCACATCTCAGTTTCTCTCGTTAATATACTTATATATACTTTAAAAAATTAGCTTTAGTAAAAAAATTAAACTCTCATATGCAAGTAATAATAAATTCAGATATCGATTAAAGTATTATAACATCTAAAATTTAAACATTCAAACACTTTTTAAACAAAGTTATTAAACATAATTATGCATACTAAAATTGTTCGTGTATCATTATTTGAAATAACAAAGCTACATATTTTATCTTACATTTATGGTATTTATATGATAACAATGAGATTTTTTAAATGGGCTTGGGATCCAAAAAAATTTTTTGGCATGAGATACAGAGATAAACCACCTATATGTCTTGTCGACCATAGTCTTGGTAAACATTCATATGTCAAACTAAAAGTAAGTTGTCATTATACTTTTTTAAATTCATTAAATTTATATTTTATTATTCATTTTGATATAAAATTAATTTTAATATATATATATGACCTTATGATAACATCAATGTTTTGGTTGAATTTATTACGTGAATAAATCAACATCAGTATATATAATCAAATAATTTTGACGTCAAAAAGATATGGTATTTATAAACGAAAAAAAAAAAAAATCAATAAAGAAAAAATATTTATAAATATGTATACATGTTATCATAAAAGGATAAAAAGAATTAATGATTGAATTATATTGCATTTATTATGTATTAGGGAGTTAAATTTCATTATGTGGAAGCTGGAAAAAAAGATAAACCATTGATATTGCTATTACATGGTTTTCCTGAGTGCTGGTAAATGAAATTTTCCTTTTTTTTTTTAATTGAAATATATAAAGATAAATTTTTAAAATTAATTGATAAATTATTTTTAGGTTGTCGTGGAGAGAACAAATCATTCCATTATCAGAAAATTACAGGGTTTGTTTTATATAAAATTATTATTATTAATTATTTATTTAATATATTTTAATTAAATGAAAAATATTTTTTAATATATAATTTATATTTTTATAATTAGGTTGTTGCTGTAGATTTAAAAGGTTTTGGTGATAGTGATAAACCAACAACAACAAAATCATATAAAATTGAAGTATTGATTGATGAATTACGTCAATTTATATCTACATTTGATGTTGATAATTGTAGTATTATTGGTCATGATCTTGGTGGTCTTTTAGGCTGGTATATAATAGCATTACACAGTCAAATTGTTGATAAATTTATTGCAATATCAAGTCCACATCCAAATTATTATTGGTCTAAAATGAATGGTCAAACTGCATTTGATGACAAGTAAACATAAATAATTTAAATATTTAATTAAAATAAAAAAAATATAATAATTTAAAATTATTTTTAAATTAAAGGTGGTTGCATTTTAGTCGACTTCCATTTTTACCAGAAATTGATGCATTAAAAGAAGATTTATCAGTTATCAATGATACATTTAAACATCTTCAAATGAACCAAGGAACAAGTGAAAAAAATTATGTTGAAGCATATAAATATGCATTTAGTAGAAGAGGTAATTTTAATAAGACCACGTACATTTATTTTTAATAATTTAATAATATTTAATTTAATTTTTTTTGTTAGAGGATTGGACTGGACCGATAAATTACTATCGAAATTTACCCTTTATACGTTTACAATCAAATGAACAAATTGGTAATCAAATGCTATTAATAGTTGGCAATACAGACCCCTCAGTATCACTAGAAAGTATCATTCAAAGTTCTGAATATTCAGCAAGATTTAATATAAAAGTTATCACTGGAGCACAACATTTTCCACATCAAGAAAAACCTGATATTGTTAATGATATTATACTTAAATTTTTAAATGGTAAATTTTTGACTTAAATTTATTGAGCAATTAAATTTAAATAACAAACAAAAATAATGTATTTTTTTTCAGGACCAGAAAAATTAAAAATTGATACAAGTCCAACAAAAGGTTTAGTATCAACTTGGCTTGGTTCATTGAGTAGTACAGTAAAATATGGAAATCAAGTATTTGATGCTGTTCATAAAAGAACAAATGGTGTTGTTAATAGTTTACCCAATAGAGTTTTATATTTGGGTCAAACGACGACGTAATAATTTATCAATTAATAAAATTAAATTACAGTCGTTTTTCATCAATCATCAAAAATGATGATTTAAAGGCTGATATAAATTCATTCATTTTTATATTTATCATTAAAATTAGTCTATTGTATACTTTCTCTATAAAGCTATTTACTTTTGTTATTAATTTCTATATACTTTTAACTTTCTCAAGTATAGAATTAATTTTAATTGAGTAAAAATAGATTTTTATGATTGTTCTTTCAATAATTACATTTGTGAAAATTTAATAATTATGTAGAAAAAATTTGTGTATTTATGTTGAATATTTAAAAATATAATTTATATTTTGCTCAGTTTTAATTAATTTTATTAATTATGAAAAACAAAAGACACATTTTTTTTTTTTTTTTCTCTTTCACATACACAAAACAATCTTAATAACTAATAATAATAAAAAAAAATTATATACTTAATATTAAAATATATAGCAGTCAAATTAAAATATTTAGAAAAAAAAATAAAACAAATAATGATTAAAAAAAAAAACCTGTTGTGTTACCTTCACACAATGTTTAATAATAATTTAAATAATATAAAAAATGTAAAAATTAATTACCAGAATTTAAAATTTACTTTTTTATTTTGCTTCTTCATCAACATTAGTACTATGTGTTTTTCTGTAAATAAAATAATAATATTTTATTAACCTTTAAAATAATAATAATAATAATAATAATAACATTAAATATATTAAAAGAAATTAAATAAATAATATTTTTTAAATTAAATTTTCTTACTTTCCAAAGTTTTCACCGTCCTCAATAGTTTCTGGCAATTGACAATCCATTGTTTCAGGAAGAAAAATACAAAGAGCAGCACCAATCAATGGACCAACACCAAAAATAATAGTTACTAGCCAATCATTATTTTCTTTTGATGATTCACCAGATGTTGCAATAAATGGTACAACAGTACTTGCAATTCTAGCAGAAACACTGCATAATGCAATACCATTATTTCGTACAACAGTTGGAAATAATTCACTGGAGTAAAGATATACAACAGTAAAACTGACAGACATTGCACAACATCCAACAGATATAATCCATACTTCAGCAATACCAGTAAAAAATGTCAATATCAATAAACTAATACCAGCAATTGTATTACCACTCATCAATAGTTTTAAACGAGAAACTCGATGAATGAAAATCCAAACAATCATAATACCACCTAATTCAAAAGCAGCTTTGAAAAAAAAGAAAAAAATAATTAAAAATTATTACATACTTTGTGTTATAATATAGATATAGTTGAAAATTAATAATAATTTATTACCTGATATAAATATATTATAATAGATACGTTTATCCAAACGACTAACATAATGTGCCAATCCAAAGAAACAAAAACCACAAACTAACCAATTGAATGCAATGCAAATAGTACGAATTCTTAAGTTTGGTGTTTTAAATAAATCAAGCATAGTGTAAGTATTTTGATTATTATCCTTGTTATCTTTAACATTTTGATTATTATGTAATTCAATTGCTGTATTAACTTTATCTAATGGTATATTATTTTTAGTTGCTGCTTCTTCTAATATAGCTCTTGCTTCTTCAACTTTTCCAGCTGCCAATAACCATCTTGGTGACTCAGGTATTAACCAGTAATAGGATAATAAAAACATTGATGGTAAAGATATTGCCAATGAATATGAAAAATATGTACCAGTTAAATATGCTATTAATGCAATCGACATATGGCCTAATACAAATGGAATGTGAAATAAAACTGACAATGTTGACCGCCACTCAACACCAACAATTTCCATAACTGTAAAGTAATCAAAAAAAAATATAATAATAATAATTAAATAAATAAATCAATGATTATTGGAATGTACTGCTATATTATTATGAAAAAAAAAAACAGTCAATTAATAATGAAATTATAACTTACGAAGGACAAAACTGACCAACATAGTTCCACCAGTTGCAAAAGCTGAAATAACTTTTAATATTGCAAATACAGTAAACCATGGTACAATTGCACTTAGCAATCCACTTACAACTTGCAGTATTAATGCAACTAATAATGGAATTTTTCTACCATACCTGTTAAAGATAGAAATAAATAAATAAATAAATTATATAGTAAATAAAATAATTACCAAATAATTTATACTCACTTATCAGCAAGTGTACCGAATAACATATTTCCACCAAGGATACCAAGCATTGTAAATGCTTGAGCAAAATTTTTCAATGAACTTCTACCACATACAAGATTGTATTCAGTTATCATTGTAGTATCAAGACCCTCGTTATGATACGTAAAGTTAGTACATTCATAAGATACATTAATATTATTAACAACGCTTGTGTAAGCACATTCATCATTTGAAGATACTGCACCACTCATTGATACAGGTATGTTACATGAATGTGATGTTTTTGGTGCTATTACAGCAATAGATATTTGTTGCCAAGCCACTGGTATATTCACAAATGACAAAGCAATTGCAATTAATATTTGCCATGGACCCATAACACCCATTGCCTCTTGGACTGCATCGAGAGGCCCATAATCTATCATTTAAAAGACAAAAAAAAAAAATTAGTTTTATCAGTATTTGTTTTTTCTTTAAACTCAATATGAAGGAAATATTAAAATATATTTTTAAAATGTTTTTTTTTTTTATTTTTATCGTGCAAAATGACATTACGATAAATTTCCGATGACGAGGCATGGTAAAATTTTTTTTTTTTATATTTTATTTATTAGATAAGTAAATATGTGTCAAGTAAACATATGTATTTATGAATACAATTTTTTTACTCCAAAACTAGAGAAATTAAAAATTAAAAAAAAACTTATTCACAGAGTTTAAAGTAGTCCAACAGGTGGTTTTCACAGATATCATACGAGTCAATATAATTCAGTATATATCAGTTTTAAAATTAAAATTAAAATTCAATAGGTCAAGTTTTCTGATTAAATTAAATGAGTAAATAAATAATATTTTGCAACTATTTCGTAACGAGAAAAAACAATATCTTTATGATAAAATTATATAAATTTTTAAAAATAACAAAAAAATATATTAAATCAACATAAAAATTTTATTTTTAATAAATTAATTAAATTTTTATTTTCCAAGTCTCATAATATAAAAGATAAAACTATTTAATTTATTATCACATGACAAATATATTATCCTGCTTATCATATATTATTTTTAAAACTAAATAAAAAATATTTTATTTATTTTTTTATGACCTTGAGTATTTTTTTTTTTTTTTTTTTTTTTATCATTTAAAAGACAACATTATCAACGACCACTAGATGAATATTATTGACTTTTTTTTCATATTATTAAATAAATATAAAATTATTTAATCTGGTGAACGACCGGAGGTGTATATGTATGTATTCTAATCCAATGTATTCAATGAGGGTGACGCAATATACACGTGTTGTTTGTAAATTTAGATATATACAAAAAAAAACTTTAAAAATAATTTTCTTATCAAAAAATATAAATATATATTTTAAAATAAATAAATAAACTTACCACGTTTTGTTTTTTCTACCATTTTTATGACTTTAATTTAATAACTTGTTGAGTTGTTAAATAATAATTGTTAAAATGCTTGTCAGGGTGTGCCAATTTTATTCAGCTGTCCGGCTCAGTTGACGTTCATGGATAAACTACTGTAACGGGAGTATCAAGAAGACCCAAGCAGCAAACACCAAGCGAACAAAATTCTTGTTTTTTTTTTTTATTATATATATTTTATTTTTTTTTTTATTATTATATGGCATTCAGCATTCACCCTTCACATTATCGACTTGTTTAATAGAGTACGAGATCTCTGTTACCGATACTATAATAGGATCTTCAAGATATTCTATAACAAAAAATTGCCCAAATCATAAATAAAACATGAACATGACAAGATAAAAATAGATCAGAAAAAAATAATATAATAATTAAGAAAATAAATATATATATACTTGATACTTACAATTTTAAATGATTAAATACATATTTTTACTTTGAACTTTGATGTAAAATTTTTAGACATAAAAATAATTAATTAATTTTTTTCTTTTAATATAATTATATTAAAAAAAAAAAAAATTAATTAAAGCATTAAAGTTTTATTGTCCCCTATGACGACAAATTCTTTATCATTTGGTGGGGACAACCATCTTCCGTTTAATTCACGTTAAAAATAAAGAATCAATTTATATAATTAGAAAATTGTTTATCAAGATGTTTTTTTTTCATTATATTATGATATTATGATCTATTCAATAACAATTTAATAAAAAAAAATTGACTGTGAATTAAAAAATAAAAAAAATAAAAGAGACTGTATACTTATTGAGTTTATAAAAAAATAATTGCTGGAAAGAATCTCAAGTCATTATGCGAATGAAATATATTATGCCAGTAGGTCAATACACGTGGTGGTACTTCATCAAGTTAAGAACCAACTCATCCTACGCTTTCTCGTATTTCCAGACAAATAATATTTAAAAAAAAAAATCCAATACGTAAAATAAATGAATAAACAAAAAATTATTTTTATATAAAGAAAGTAGCTGAATTTTAATATCACATGAAATTATTTTTTTATTATACAGTACAAAAAAAAATAAAAAAATAAAATAATAATAATAATTAACTGATTAATGTTGTAAAATTATAAAAAAAAAAAAGTTTCTATTAAAAAAAATTGTTTAAAATTTATTTACTTATCGTAATAAAAATCAGTCAATTTTTTTGTTGTTTTTTTAACTTTATTTTCACTATTATTATCATCTGGGCTTGATAATTTTCTTTTTTTATTTTCTGAATTTATTGATTTTTGTGAATCATTTGATAATTCATTCCAACGTTGTTTTCCAATTTTAACTATTCCAGGTTTATCTAATTCAGGAAATTCTTCTTCTAAATCAGCTCTATTTTGACTAAACCAATTTAAAAATGTTTCACCATTATTTGTTGCTGGACTAAATATATTTTTCTTTTTAGGTTTTGTTTTAGTAAGTGATAATGTTGGAGTTTTTGTTTGTTCTTGTTTATCTGATTTTTCAGGTAATGAATTAAGTCCATCTAATTTATTTGCTACTATTGGAGATGATTTTTTAGCAAATATATTTTTTTTCTTAAAACTCATTGTTAATGGTTTAATATCAGCATCTGGAGATTTATTTATAATTGGTGTTAATGGTATTAATGGTTCTGTTAAAATTTCTTCAGTTTCTTTATTTTCTTCATTATCATCAAATAAATCATCTTCAATTATTTCATTATTTTTTAAACTATGTTTATGTTCAGCAATTTTTTGTAATTTATTTGATAATGCCATTTTACCACTTTTACTTGCATATGTTATAGCATATTCAATAATATTTAATGGTGCAATATTTTCACATAAATCAACAACACAATAATCAGAATTTCCATTAATAAAATATCCAATAAGAGTAAGTAATGCTGAACTTTCATCAGCTGGATTACTACCAATTTGCCAAAGTGGTGCTTCTTTTTTAGTTTTTTCATTATCGATTTCACAGAGTGGTACAATAAGGGGAATTTCAATTGTTGTTGGCCTTGGTGATGTAGATGGATAGTGACTACCTTTACAAAGTATACAATTTATACATTTTTCAATTTCACTAATACTAACAATAAAATAATGATCAAGTTTTCCTTTACATTGTTTATCAGTATCAGCAGCAACTTGCCACAATCTCATATTACGATTATATATTTTAACAATACCAACAGCATCCATTATTATTGGTGATGCTAAATCAGATAAACCAATCCACATTAAATCTTCTGATGGTGTTAATGGTAATGTTAATGTTTGATTTTTTAATTTATAACCATTTATTTGTATCCACATAATATTCATAATTTGATCTTTATCAATACCAATACCAGAATGATAAGCAACAAGTAAATGATTACCACGTGCACTCATTGAAACAACTGAACCAGGAATTGATAATACTTCTCTTTGTACACCACCAATTGTAAATAATCTTAAATGTCTTTTTGATGTTGCTAATGCAACAAAACAATCACCAGCAGCAACACAACATGCTTCTTCATCATCAGGTAAACTAATAGACCATTCTTTATTACCAGAACCCCATCCTTGTAATGCAATAACAACTATTTTACTTGGTGTATCATCAATTGAATGACAACCAAGTATAAGTGCATATGATGATAATGATGCCATTGTATGTTTTAAATAATTATTCATATGCATACTATGATGTATTGTAGCATCATGAAATTCAACTTCAATTGTTGATTCATCACCATTTTCATTAATATAACATCTAACAATACCAATATCATTCCAAACCATAAAACGTGATAGTAAATGAACTGGTGTTGAACCTGGTTGAAATGGTTCTTGTGTATAAATTTCAGGTAATACTTGACGATTATTATCATTACGTAATGATGCAATATCTGAATTACTTATTTTATCATCATTATCATCTGTATTAATTGTTGATTTAATTTTATTTAATGATATAACATTATCATCATCTTCATCATAATTATCAATATTATCATCATTTAAAAAATCATTATAATCATCATTATCATTATCATTATCATCATCATCACCAATTTTATTAGCATTAGATTTTGTTTTACATATAAAATTATCAAGTGTTACTTTTGGTAATACAACATCAACACCACCAAGTTGACCAGAACTATCACAAAATGCAATTTCATTTGAATTATTTGGATTCCATTTAAGTGATGTTATTTTAGAATCTTGTGGATGTTCAATATAACCAATAACATCTTCATTTTGCATATTCCAAACAACAATTTCACCATGTAATGTTGCACCAGCTAAACGATTACCACATTCAGATACTTTACAAATATTAATATCAGCTTTTAAATTTGTATATTTTAATTTAAATAATTCTTTCCAAGTATCACGTTCAATAACAACAATTTCTTTACCATTTGGATATGCTAAAAATTTACCTTTTGTTGATTCAAATGAAGGTATTGATAATGATTTTGCAGTATTAAATGAATTTGATTTTGGTACAACATTTAATAATTTAATTTGTTTTTTATCTTTAATATTCCATATACGTATTGTTCCATCAGAACTTGATGATGCAATATATTCTTCAAGTGGATCTAATGAAAGACCTAATATTGGTGCTTCATGACCAATTAATTCAATACTTTCATTTGTATCAATATTTGTTATTTGTATTCTCATATCTTCAGCACCAGATACAATTAATTTACTTTTTTTAATTGTTGAAAGTGCTGATACTGCTGCTGAAAATCTTGTTACAATACCAGCTTTTTCAAGTTCTGGACATGATAATATTTGTAATGTATTACTATCATTACCAACATATATTTTTTCATTTTTTGATAAACATGATGTTGCTATTTCACCAACACACTGACATGATGGATCATCATCTTGTAAATCTAACCAGTATCTAACATCACCATCAACTCCACAAGTTATTAATCCACCCCTTTAAAAAAAAACAAACAAATAATAATAATTATAATATTAATAAAAGTTATAATAATTAATTAATCAATTAATTTATTTATTGACACAATTAAGTACTCACCGTTCTCCCTCAAAATAACAAACATCAGTATGTCCCTCAGGATGGGCATATCTCATTGGTTTCAATGTCAATGGCATTTTTATATTTTTTATTTCAAACAATACAAATATAATAATTGTTTTATTTATAAATAAACATAATGTAAATAACAACAATTAACAAGTAACTCAGTAATCAATCAACAAGCCGCCATATTTTTTTATTTTTCTCTCAAGCCAGAAATTTGGCGCGAAGCAAACAGGTGAAAAAGACATACAACGTCATCTAGCAATTATTTCTAATTACTCTCAAGCAACTCGATTTTTTTTACAGTCGGTATAAAAAATATTGATAATGAAAAAATATCAACTCACACAAAACATATGTTCAATCATTTTCTCACTCTTTTTTCTGAAACTCTTTCTCTTTTTTTCTTTGTTTACTTTATAAACAAATAAAAAAAAAATAAACTGAATAAAACAAAGACAATTAATTTTTGACTTTTGACAGCTGTGACGTATTAATTTTATTTTATACTTTACTCGATTAAACAATGCAAAGAACGTGGTATATACAATAACGTTGTTACAACATTCATAAACACTGTAATCATCATTTTCATTCAGTACATATTTTTTTTATCAAATTAAATCATTATTCGTTTTTCAATATGACATAATACAATACATAGGAAAAGTTTGTGAGTTTAATTGATAATTTAAATTATTAAAGAAATATAATTTATTTATTCAATAAAATATGTGGAAACCATTTGAGCCAGGTAGTTCACCAATTGATTGGTGTGAAGGAAATTATATTATTTCTACAAGTATTGCTGAATTTACAAACACAGTAATTATAATATAAATTTTTTTAAAATTAATTTATTATTAATATATAAGTATATTTATTGAATTATATTTATTATTTATTTTCAGTTAAGCAATATATTGTTTTTATTATTACCACCAGTATTAATACATTTATTCAGAGATTATGGAAGATTTGTTAATCCAGCAATACATGTCATTTGGATAATGCTGATGTTTGTTGGCATCAGTAGTGCATATTTCCATGCAACATTATCATTAATAGGTATTTATTTATTTATTTATTAATTTAAATAATTATATAAATTAATAATTTTAATTTTATTATTATTATTATAATTTATCATCAACAGGTCAATTACTTGATGAATTAGCAATTCTTTGGGTTTATATGGCTTGTGTATGTGTTTTTTTTCCACGTAGATATTTTCCAACTATATTTCGTAATAATAGAAAAATATTTTCCATATTTATAATACTTCCAACAATAATTGCTACTGGTTTAGCATTGATACATCCAGCAATAAATGCATTTGCTTTAATGAGTCTTGGTTTACCAGCATTTGGTATCATGATTGTCGAATTAAAAAGGTATTTTATTTTTTATATAAATATGTAATCATCAAAAAATTATATTAAAGTATTTTAAAAATATATTAAATTTAATATATAGGACTAAATCAGTAAGGGTATATCGACTTGGTCTACGTTGTGGAGCTGTTTGGATAATTGCAGTTACTTGTTGGCTAAATGATCGTTTATTTTGTGACACATGGATAAATTTAAATTTTCCATATTTACATGCATTTTGGCATTTATTTATATTTATTGCTAGTTATACTGCTGCTGTATTATTTGCATATTTTTCAGTTAAAGAAGAAAAACCACAACAAACAGCAATACTAAAGTATTGGCCTAGAAATGATTTTGAATTGGGTATACCATATGTTACTATTGAATGTTACGTACGATTTGATAGAAACTCAAATATTTATGCATAAGTATTAATCAATTATGAGTTATTTTCAATTATTATTATTTCAAAAAAATATATATTTAATGTTAATTATTTAAAATCAACTTATATATAAGATACCTATATTGTATGATTTTTTTAATGTTAGGAAATGTGACGATACAATTATTAGCATATTTTATTGTATAAAAATGCATTTATAAAAAATCTGTGATATTTATTTTCAAACTTTTTGTTTTTCCATCTTTTTATTAATAAATGGCATTTTTTTTTTATATTAAAAATTATATTTTATGTTTGAGAATAAATTTATAACAAAAAAAATTAGAATACACTTTTTTTTACATATAGGTATATATTGAAAAACGTACGTCACATTTCTTTTAAAATTATTTATAATAAAAGAGAGAAAAAAAAAAGAAAAATAAATAAAGAGAAGAATACAGCGCCGTCTATCGATTTATAAACATTCACCAGTTGATGAGAAAAAAAATAAAAATAAAATAAATATATACCTATTAAATAATAATTTAATAATATAAATAATAAATAACCGTCATCACCGTTTATCCGGTGCTAAAAATAAAAATAAATGATAACAAGATTGATTATTTCAATTAAATAGTGTATACTTATTATTAAAGGACAATAAAAAATTAGAAAAAAATATAAATATGTCTTTAGAGCAAACAGTGTGTGAAGGTGACATAACCAAATAATATTTAGAAATAAACAAATAAATAATAAATCACATCATTTATTAAGCAATTTTTTCTAAACAAATAAATAATAAATATTAATAAAATTATTACAGATTTAAAGGCATTTGAAAGAAGGCTTACAGAGGTGATATCCAGTTTACAACCTTCAACACTAAGATGGAGAAGTAATTATTATTTTATACTTAATTTATTGTTTTTTTTTTCTTTTTTTGTTATTTAATAATAATACAGTTAATAATTTTTTAATTACAGTACTTTTAGGTTTTGTATCAATTTGTACAGCTGTTGGAGCTTGGCATTGGCTCACAGATCCAAACACATCAGCTGTTTCATTTACTCAGAGTTTATACAATCATCCAATTTTTGCATTAGCTAGTATTTTATTAGGTAAAGTTATTCAATTTATTAATCATCTATGTATATTTATAAATTATACATTAACATATTTTTATATTTTTTTTAGTTATATTATTCATGGTAGGAGTTCATAGACGAGTTATTGCACCAAGTATTATAACACAAAGAGCTCGTAATGTTTTGGGTGATTTTAATATGAGTTGTGATGATACTGGTAAATTGATATTAAAACCAACAAGACCTCAACATCCACATGATACTTGAATAATAAATTATAATCATTATATTACTAATGGAATGGTAGAATTTATTTTTTAAATAAAAGAATCAAAGAAAAAAAAAACTTATAAATATATTTGCAAAAAAAAAAAAAACCCCTGTGGTTTTTTTTTCTTTTGTTAATTGCTAATAAAAATTTGGAAAAAGAAAAAAAAAAAAATGAATTATGTAATTAGTTAGGATAATATGAATAAAATAATAATTGTTGAATATATTTTTACCAACTAAAAAATTTATTAATAATTTCAAATATTAATTTTTTATTTTAACACAATTATTGTGCTACAATTAATACAATTTTTATATAATTTTTTCTCACTTTTTCAATTTATTAAATTGAATGTTTTAAATATGAATTTATGACTTGTAAGTCATCATGTCTTTTGATTGTTATAACAATTATAATTTAATCATGTTATTTTATTTATGTCAAAAATAAATTGATAGTTTACAAATCAAATGGAATAAGTAAATTTTATATTGAATTTGATAAATAATGAGAATATTTACAGAAATAAAAATAATATATATATACCAATTATGAATAAATTAATGTTATTGAAACGTTTATCAAATTCATTGTAATAATTACATATGCAGTGCCATTTGAACAAATAAAAAAACAGATAAGATTATTTATATCATGTTTAGTTTTGTTCATATCTCTTGTGCACATACTGTCAACCAAGTATCAATAATAGTCCAAAAAGAAAAAACAATAAATATGAATTTGTCTGGATCATTTTGTTTCTTTTTTTTTTTTCTATATTCAATTTGAGGAATGATTTTTAAAAAATACATTATATTCTCTCTTCATGATTATATATTAAAAAAACAAAAACTAAATGTCATTATACAATTTTTATAAGCTAACGAAATAATCATCTTTCATGACATATATATTTATATTTATATATTTTTAAAGATAATTTATTTTACATTTTTTATAGGAAGATTTTTGTTTTATCAAAATACTAACAGGTCATATTTATCAGGAAGTATATTATTATTTATAAATCAAAATTAATTCATTTTACTGGCGCAATATTTTATAGTATTTAGAGAAAAAAAAGAAAAAAAAAAAAACTATAAAACATTTAATAGTTACCTCCAGTATCATTCCTCGATGTAAATGTATATTAATATTATTATTATTGTTATTATTTTTTGTTCGTTTGTATACAATTATTCAAATTATTAAAAACTTTATTCACAAGTTTAATTATTTTAATCATATACAAAACTAGTGAAGTGAAAAAAGATCACCAGCTGATGGTAGAGGTGCCAGACCTCCAGTAACATCTGGCAATTGTGTTAAATCAGGAAGATTTGAAATATGAGATTTGACCTCTGTTCTTACTGAACATACTTTTTTTAATTTTTCTTTGTAATCCTATAAATAAAAAAAATAAAATAAAATATATATTATATTTATTAAAATTAATAAAATAATAATAATACCTCTAATGTTGTTTGAGCTTGTTGAAGCAATTGTTTTTGTGCTAATGTATAATCCCTAAGCATTGTTAATAACTTTTTTCTTTCTTCCATTTCAGATTGTAATCTTCCATTGTAATCAGCTAATAATGCTGCTGCTTCATTAACAGCACTACTTAATTGATCAGCAGCAGAACGATCAGCAAGATTAGCTAATAATGATACTTCTGATACTTCTGGGGGCAATGATGCAATTTGTTCTCTTACAGTTGCATCTGATGATGCAGAGTTCTCTAAATCCTGAAATAATAATTGAATATTATTTTATATATCACGTAAATCAATTTAATCTACTTTACAAAATCAATCAATTAAAAAAAAATACTACTATTAATAATTTTAATGATACTAAAAAGTTAAAAAGCAGCTTGGATTTGTTTTTTGTTTGAAATATTTTTAATAGATTTAAATTAAATTTATTGTAATTATTAATTATTTCAATATGTAGTTTTTTTATTTGATTTAATACAATATCCGTTTTATTAATTATTTTATAAACGTTTATAATAACCATTAAAGCTTTAATCAATTCCTCTGTTTCTGGTGGATCACCAGCTGGTGTTTTTGGACTCAGTGTAACATGAAGTTCTTTGGTACCATCAACTTCAACTTCAGTTTCAGATTTTTTTCTCTCTTTTTTTTCACTTTTAGGTATTTGTGTCTGTAATTAATAATTAAAATATTTAAAAAATATATACATATGAGCATATATGGTATAATTTAATACTAACCTTGACTTTTTCTACATCAGCTGTTTTTAATTTTTTTTTTGGTGGTGGTGTACCAGGTTCTTTAACTGGTTCTGTTGCAGCATCAAATGCTGCTTTAAATTCAGTTATTTGTGTTTTATCATAAACACCACGTTCTTCCCAAATAATAAGTAAACGATTTAAGCGTTCACGTGTTTTTTCATCAAAACTTTTCATATGTTCAAATGCTTTTGGTAAATAATTACCAAATTCTTTACCAAACTCAGGTCCTTTTTTTTTACTATTTTGTATAACATCATTTGCCAAATACATAAACATTAATTTTCGATTATCCTTAGCTGAAAGAAAAATCAAACAACAATATTATTGAACAGACATTTCAGTAAACATAATTTAAGTTTTATTTATTGTAAAATTAAATAAATATAAAGAAGAAAAAATTAGGTTGTGGCACATGGTAACTTTTTTGAATGACAACTTTTTGGAGCCACAGAATTAATCCATGCTTTTTTTCTTTTAACAAGTTCAATTGATGTCCAGGATTATTTATATAAAATAAAAATAATTATAAATAATTAATAAATTCAAATAATATATATACCTTTGCACATTTCTCTGTGCCAAACTTTGACAATTGTTCCATGATGTTTTCTATGATGTATTAACCACAATGAAAGTGTTTGTATACTTTGTTGTGATGGATTTAAATCCAATAATTTTTTAACCAATGCATTTTCAGTAAAACCTGCCATTATTTAATTAAAAATAATTTTTGTAAAGAGTTTTTGAAAATAAACAAGTAACAAACATTTACTCCAAAAATTTATATACACACACACGCACACTAAATAATAGTTAGAGCACGAATTTTTTTTTATTTCTAGTGCTGTGCGCACGTGCTACAGTAAGGTCACAAACACTGGAATAAAATTTGTAATGAACTATTATTTTTTAATATTTTTATAAATAATATATAAATATTATAAATTTATATATAGGTGGTTGTAAAAAATATTGAATATTATTCTACTTCAATGAGCAAGTTGTTAAAACACTTGTAAGATTGTAATGTGTGTATAGACATGAAGTTGACGCTATTAAAACACAGTCGGCCATTTTTCTTACTTGTAGTTGGTTCGAGTTGTGAATGTCGCCAATTGTAAACTTGTCAAATATTTGAATTTTAATTATCAATAAATGGCTCAGGATTAAGAAAATACGAAAAAATGAAACAAAAAAATTAATTACAAGTTGAATATATAGAAAATTGAATAATAAGAGTGAAAAAACCTCCATGGTCATTCTGCATTCCTATTGAAATTTAAAGACTTACAATAACTTTTAAAATAAAACAATCTTTTAAAAATTACAAAATGAAAAATACCTCTTTGTTTGTTCTATTATCCCAATATAATTTTTGAAAAATTTGTAAGAGTATCTTGGAAAATCAAAATAACATAAAAATTAGTTGAATAACTCTTTTCAAGTCATAGTCGCCTAGTATTTTCGACAATTTTTTTGAAGATTTTGAAGGAAAATTTATATCGATCGATCTGCCGTCTTTAAAAAAAATACGGGGTTTGATCAAGGTTATAGAACGTAAGAAGAGGTATTCGATGCTGCTTTTCTTTTTTTTCCAGGATCAGGACTTTTTGAAAAAAAAATTTCTGCTGTCTCTAAAAAAAATCGGAAAAATACGGGGTTTGATCAGGGTTATAGAACTTGAAAAGAGGTATTCGATGCTGCTTTTCTTTTTTTTCCAGGATCAGGACTTTTTGAAAAAAAAATTTCTGCTGTCTTTAAAAAAAATCGGAAAAATACGGGGTTTGATCAGGGTTATAGAACTTGAAAAGAGGTATTCGATGCTGCTTTTCTTTTTTTTCCAGGATCAGGACTTTTTGAAAAAAAAATTTCTGTTGTCTTTAAAAAAAATCGGAAAAATACGGGGTTTGATCAGGGTTATAGAACTTGAAAAGAGGTATTCGATGCTGCTTTTCTTTTTTTTCCAGGATCAGGACTTTTTGAAAAAAAAATTTCTGCTGTCTTTAAAAAAAATCGGAAAAATACGGGGTTTGATCAGGGTTATAGAACTTGAAAAGAGGTATTCGATGCTGCTTTTCTTTTTTTTCCAGGATCAGGACTTTTTGAAAAAAAAATTCTGCTGTCTTTAAAAAAAATCGGAAAAATACGGGGTTTGATCAGGGTTATAGAACTTGAAAAGAGGTATTCGATGCTGCTTTTCTTTTTTTTCCAGGATCAGGACTTTTTGAAAAAAAAATTTCTGCTGTCTCTAAAAAAAATCGGAAAAATACGGGGTTTGATCAGGGTTATAGAACTTGAAAAGAGGTATTCGATGCTGCTTTTCTTTTTTTTCCAGGATCAGGACTTTTTGAAAAAAAAATTTCTGCTGTCTCTAAAAAAAATCGGAAAAATACGGGGTTTGATCAGGGTTATAGAACTTGAAAAGAGGTATTCGATGCTGCTTTTCTTTTTTTTCCAGGATCAGGACTTTTTGAAAAAAAAATTTCTGCTGTCTTTAAAAAAAATCGGAAAAATACGGGGTTTGATCAGGGTTATAGAACTTGAAAAGAGGTATTCGATGCTGCTTTTCTTTTTTTTCCAGGATCAGGACTTTTTCAAAAAAAAATTTCTGCTGTCTTTAAAAAAAATCGGAAAAATACGGGGTTTGATCAGGGTTATAGAACTTGAAAAGAGGTATTCGATGCTGCTTTTCTTTTTTTTCCAGGATCAGGACTTTTTGAAAAAAAAATTTCTGCTGTCTTTAAAAAAAATCGGAAAAATACGGGGTTTGATCAGGGTTATAGAACTTGAAAAGAGGTATTCGATGCTGCTTTTCTTTTTTTTCCAGGATCAGGACTTTTTGAAAAAAAAAATTCTGCTGTCTTTAAAAAAAATCAGAAAAATACGGGGTTTGATCAGGGTTATAGAACTTGAAAAGAGGTATTCGATGCTGCTTTTCTTTTTTTTCCAGGATCAGGACTTTTTGAAAAAAAAATTTCTGCTGTCTCTAAAAAAAATCGGAAAAATACGGGGTTTGATCAGGGTTATAGAACTTGAAAAGAGGTATTCGATGCTGCTTTTCTTTTTTTTCCAGGATCAGGACTTTTTGAAAAAAAAATTTCTGCTGTCTCTAAAAAAAATCGGAAAAATACGGGGTTTGATCAGGGTTATAGAACTTGAAAAGAGGTATTCGATGCTGCTTTTCTTTTTTTTCCAGGATCAGGACTTTTTGAAAAAAAAATTTCTGCTGTCTCTAAAAAAAATCGGAAAAATACGGGGTTTGATCAGGGTTATAGAACTTGAAAAGAGGTATTCGATGCTGCTTTTCTTTTTTTTCCAGGATCAGGACTTTTTGAAAAAAAAATTTCTGCTGTCTCTAAAAAAAATCGGAAAAATACGGGGTTTGATCAGGGTTATAGAACTTGAAAAGAGGTATTCGATGCTGCTTTTCTTTTTTTTCCAGGATCAGGACTTTTCGAAAAAAAAATTTCTGTTGTCTTTAAAAAAAATCGGAAAAATACGGGGTTTGATCAGGGTTATAGAACTTGAAAAGAGGTATTCGATGCTGCTTTTCTTTTTTTTCCAGGATCAGGACATTTTCAAAAAAAAATTTCTGCTGTCTTTAAAAAAAATCAGAAAAATACGGGGTTTGATCAGGGTTATAGAACTTGAAAAGAGGTATTCGATGCTGCTTTTCTTTTTTTTCCAGGATCAGGACTTTTTGAAAAAAAAATTTCTGCTGTCTCTAAAAAAAATCGGAAAAATACGGGGTTTGATCAGGGTTATAGAACTTGAAAAGAGGTATTCGATGCTGCTTTTCTTTTTTTTCCAGGATCAGGACTTTTTGAAAAAAAAATTTCTGCTGTCTTTAAAAAAAATCGGAAAAATACGGGGTTTGATCAGGGTTATAGAACTTGAAAAGAGGTATTCGATGCTGCTTTTCTTTTTTTTCCAGGATCAGGACTTTTTGAAAAAAAAATTTCTGCTGTCTTTAAAAAAAATCGGAAAAATACGGGGTTTGATCAGGGTTATAGAACTTGAAAAGAGGTATTCGATGCTGCTTTTCTTTTTTTTCCAGGATCAGGACTTTTTGAAAAAAAAATTTCTGCTGTCTTTAAAAAAAATCGGAAAAATACGGGGTTTGATCAGGGTTATAGAACTTGAAAAGAGGTATTCGATGCTGCTTTTCTTTTTTTTCCAGGATCAGGACTTTTTGAAAAAAAAATTTCTGCTGTCTTTAAAAAAAATCAGAAAAATACGGGGTTTGATCAGGGTTATAGAACTTGAAAAGAGGTATTCGATGCTGCTTTTCTTTTTTTTCCAGGATCAGGACTTTTTGAAAAAAAAATTTCTGCTGTCTCTAAAAAAAATCGGAAAAATACGGGGTTTGATCAGGGTTATAGAACTTGAAAAGAGGTATTCGATGCTGCTTTTCTTTTTTTTCCAGGATCAGGACTTTTTGAAAAAAAAATTTCTGCTGTCTCTAAAAAAAATCGGAAAAATACGGGGTTTGATCAGGGTTATAGAACTTGAAAAGAGGTATTCGATGCTGCTTTTCTTTTTTTTCCAGGATCAGGACTTTTTGAAAAAAAAATTTCTGCTGTCTCTAAAAAAAATCGGAAAAATACGGGGTTTGATCAGGGTTATAGAACTTGAAAAGAGGTATTCGATGCTGCTTTTCTTTTTTTTCCAGGATCAGGACTTTTTGAAAAAAAAATTTCTGCTGTCTTTAAAAAAAATCGGAAAAATACGGGGTTTGATCAGGGTTATAGAACTTGAAAAGAGGTATTCGATGCTGCTTTTCTTTTTTTTCCAGGATCAGGACTTTTTGAAAAAAAAATTTCTGCTGTCTTTAAAAAAAATCAGAAAAATACGGGGTTTGATCAGGGTTATAGAACTTGAAAAGAGGTATTCGATGCTGCTTTTCTTTTTTTTCCAGGATCAGGACTTTTTGAAAAAAAAATTTCTGCTGTCTCTAAAAAAAATCGGAAAAATACGGGGTTTGATCAGGGTTATAGAACTTGAAAAGAGGTATTCGATGCTGCTTTTCTTTTTTTTCCAGGATCAGGACTTTTTGAAAAAAAAATTTCTGCTGTCTCTAAAAAAAATCGGAAAAATACGGGGTTTGATCAGGGTTATAGAACTTGAAAAGAGGTATTCGATGCTGCTTTTCTTTTTTTTCCAGGATCAGGACTTTTTGAAAAAAAAATTTCTGCTGTCTCTAAAAAAAATCGGAAAAATACGGGGTTTGATCAGGGTTATAGAACTTGAAAAGAGGTATTCGATGCTGCTTTTCTTTTTTTTCCAGGATCAGGACTTTTTGAAAAAAAAATTTCTGCTGTCTTTAAAAAAAATCGGAAAAATACGGGGTTTGATCAGGGTTATAGAACTTGAAAAGAGGTATTCGATGCTGCTTTTCTTTTTTTTCCAGGATCAGGACTTTTTGAAAAAAAAATTTCTGCTGTCTCTAAAAAAAATCGGAAAAATACGGGGTTTGATCAGGGTTATAGAACTTGAAAAGAGGTATTCGATGCTGCTTTTCTTTTTTTTCCAGGATCAGGACTTTTTGAAAAAAAAATTTCTGCTGTCTTTAAAAAAAATCGGAAAAATACGGGGTTTGATCAGGGTTATAGAACTTGAAAAGAGGTATTCGATGCTGCTTTTCTTTTTTTTCCAGGATCAGGACTTTTTGAAAAAAAAATTTCTGTTGTCTTTAAAAAAAATCGGAAAAATACGGGGTTTGATCAGGGTTATAGAACTTGAAAAGAGGTATTCGATGCTGCTTTTCTTTTTTTTCCAGGATCAGGACTTTTTGAAAAAAAAATTTCTGTTGTCTTTAAAAAAAATCGGAAAAATACGGGGTTTGATCAGGGTTATAGAACTTGAAAAGAGGTATTCGATGCTGCTTTTCTTTTTTTTCCAGGATCAGGACTTTTTGAAAAAAAAATTCTGCTGTCTTTAAAAAAAATCGGAAAAATACGGGGTTTGATCAGGGTTATAGAACTTGAAAAGAGGTATTCGATGCTGCTTTTCTTTTTTTTCCAGGATCAGGACTTTTTGAAAAAAAAATTCTGCTGTCTTTAAAAAAAATCGGAAAAATACGGGGTTTGATCAGGGTTATAGAACTTGAAAAGAGGTATTCGATGCTGCTTTTCTTTTTTTTCCAGGATCAGGACTTTTTGAAAAAAAAATTTCTGCTGTCTCTAAAAAAAATCGGAAAAATACGGGGTTTGATCAGGGTTATAGAACTTGAAAAGAGGTATTCGATGCTGCTTTTCTTTTTTTTCCAGGATCAGGACTTTTTGAAAAAAAAATTTCTGCTGTCTTTAAAAAAAATCGGAAAAATACGGGGTTTGATCAGGGTTATAGAACTTGAAAAGAGGTATTCGATGCTGCTTTTCTTTTTTTTCCAGGATCAGGACTTTTTCAAAAAAAAATTTCTGCTGTCTTTAAAAAAAATCGGAAAAATACGGGGTTTGATCAGGGTTATAGAACTTGAAAAGAGGTATTCGATGCTGCTTTTCTTTTTTTTCCAGGATCAGGACTTTTTGAAAAAAAAATTTCTGCTGTCTCTAAAAAAAATCGGAAAAATACGGGGTTTGATCAGGGTTATAGAACTTGAAAAGAGGTATTCGATGCTGCTTTTCTTTTTTTTCCAGGATCAGGACTTTTTCAAAAAAAAATTTCTGCTGTCTTTAAAAAAAATCGGAAAAATACGGGGTTTGATCAGGGTTATAGAACTTGAAAAGAGGTATTCGATGCTGCTTTTCTTTTTTTTCCAGGATCAGGACTTTTTGAAAAAAAAATTTCTGTTGTCTTTAAAAAAAATCGGAAAAATACGGGGTTTGATCAGGGTTATAGAACTTGAAAAGAGGTATTCGATGCTGCTTTTCTTTTTTTTCCAGGATCAGGACTTTTTGAAAAAAAAATTTCTGCTGTCTTTAAAAAAAATCAGAAAAATACGGGGTTTGATCAGGGTTATAGAACTTGAAAAGAGGTATTCGATGCTGCTTTTCTTTTTTTTCCAGGATCAGGACTTTTTGAAAAAAAAATTCTGCTGTCTTTAAAAAAAATCGGAAAAATACGGGGTTTGATCAGGGTTATAGAACTTGAAAAGAGGTATTCGATGCTGCTTTTCTTTTTTTTCCAGGATCAGGACTTTTTGAAAAAAAAATTTCTGCTGTCTTAAAAAAAATCGGAAAAATACGGGGTTTGATCAGGGTTATAGAACTTGAAAAGAGGTATTCGATGCTGCTTTTCTTTTTTTTCCAGGATCAGGACTTTTTGAAAAAAAACATTTTGAATTTGTATCAGACAAGCATCCTGATCGAAGAGGTATTCGAATTTTTTTTTTTCGAAATAGTTTCGAATTCGTATTAGGCGAATATAATGTCCGAAGAGGTTATCAACCTATAGAAATTTATTGTTAAACGTTTAGAAAAATTAGAGTATTGAAAATAATTAATTTTTAACAGAAATTATTTCTTTGTCGGTATACATTTTTACCTGTTCTTTTATCCTGTTATACTTTAAACAGTTTTTGAAATAACTTATCAGTTATTTTCAATTATTATTATATTCTTTTGTTTTTCAACTTTAATTTATTAAAAAAATTGCTCTTTAGTTACACGTGATTGTAGTTTATTTTTAAAAAATAATAATAATAAAAATCATTGCCTGTTTAATGTCATTTAGAGCCGAAGGCGCGTATTCGGCTTTATTTATTCATATAACAAAAGTATATTTACAGCACTTTTTTTTTAAATCAATTCATATCTTTGCAATCAATCAATTGATTCAATTACGAAATCTATATCATTATTCGTATTACGTTACTTTTTCAATAATTAAATAATAATTATTTCGATATATTTTTTAACCATTTGAATATTTTTTTCAATCATAAATATTCAAATTAATTATATTGAAATACGTAATTTACATAATGTCAAGATAAAATTCAAAACAAGACATATGTCATTCTAAAAGACCAGTCAAACAAATTCGAAAAACAGTAAAAAGCATTTGAGTTGACATCAATTCATACTGGGTTAACATCTAACCCGATAACTAACTCCTACAGTACATCAATGAATATTTCATTGACACGTCTCGTTGACTCGTTTGTCATTCTATTTCAAGTTTTTTTCTTTTTTTTATTTTTTATTTTCTCTTACCATTTATAAAAACCACGGAATATTCCTCTTCATTATACTTACCAACTTGAATCACGGAATAAAAATAATATTAATAAAAAAAAAAAACAAAATAAAAAAATGAGAAAAAAATAAATAAATAAATAAATAAAATCTCTTGAGAATAAGTAAAACTCTTATCTCTCAACTCTTCTGACCTCGGGGAAAAAAAATAATACATATATATTTATATTTTATATATATACAAACTTAAGTTTAGAATTTTGAACATGAAAAATATGATGAAAATGAAAATAAAGTCAAAGGACTTTACCACGAAATTTTATCCAGGCAATTTATTATGACTAGTATATAAATAGTGTATAGGTTTAAATTTTTTTTATATTATTTTTATCACATAGGCATTAGTATATAGTATATATTTTTTTCCAGGTAAATACTTGCATGATCAGCAAAATAATATATGAATTCAAAAGAAAATAAAAAGAAAACAATGAAAATTAACTTATCATATATTTTTTTATTTTTAGTAAGTAAGAGAAAGACTACATAAAAGTATAATAATAGTGAACTTTAAAAATAATAAGCAAGTAATTCTGGTAATGTTATGGGAAAGGTTTAATTGTTTCAAAAGTTGTTGCTCACAGGTGGTGGGTAACAAGGCGTATTTAACTGCACTATACTGAACAGAATTCAATTTTCAAACTATAATTTTAATATTATTTTTATTTTCAATATCACAGTATTTTTATATTTCAACATATAAAAATTAAATGATAAAGTGAGATGTGTGTTGAAAAAAAAAAACTATGAGAAAATAAAAAATAAATTAAAAAGAAAAATTATTTTAAAAAAAAAAAAAGAAAACAAAAATGAATGAAAGATTGAGATGGATGAGATTTTTAGTTTTGGTGCAGTAAAAATATATATAAAAAAAATGTTTAAAAAAAGATAGAAGTGTATTAAAAAAATATAAATTGAAAAAACAAAATATATGTTGACTCATACCACCTGACTTCACTACTAGGTCGCGAAATTTTTGTACTTTTTTTTTACTAAAAACTTGAAAATACCTGCAAAGTACCTGCGATAATATATATGTGTGTATAACAACTTCCTGCGCAATATGCCGCATCGACAAAATTTTTATATTTATATATATTTTTTTTTCATGATCAAACGTTTTTTTTTTTTTTACAATTTTTATTTCTACCAACTTTGCAACTTATTGAATATATATATCCAATCAAATCATTGGTTGAATAAACACATTTAATATGCGGAAACCCAGCTGTTTTTTTAATTTATTATTTTTGATTAAAATTGATTGTTTTGACTAAATTATTATGTAGTTACAATTAATCATTATAAATCATCAAAAAAAAAAAAAACAATCAAAATTACACAAAAAACTTAATCAAATGTAAATTAAGTTTAATACTTAAATTTTTCTAAGTGACTCTTCATAATTATTCAGTAAAATGACAAAACAGTAAATCTATTTCAAGATTAAAAAAATAATATATACCTATACATTTTATATATAGAAAAAAAAAAGAACTATAAAATAAAACTTTTAGTATTATTATATTAAAAATTAAAAAACTTAAATTAAATTTAAAAAAATATATTAAATTATATATAATGTATAAATATTTACAGTGTACGAGTCAAGTAGTTATATACTTGAAGTAAAACCACATAAATGAAATTACTTTTTGTAGAGGATTGTTGATTAGAATGTACATGTTTTGTATTTTCATATTGACAAACACATTATTTTATATATTTATATAAATTGGACTTGTGTTTTTTTTATTTAATTATTAATTCAATTTATGGTATAATTTTTTTTAATTATACCCTTTGGAATTATTAACAAAGTAATTCAACAACAAGCGTTCTCTATAATGCAATATGTGCATACTATTTTCTCTAACAATATCCCCATGTGAAGTATAATGAAGCAGAGTGTGACAAATTCACTTTACAAAACTACATTTATTTTGCACTTTGAACATTGTCTACATAAATATATATAGATGAAATTCTCTGGAGATTAAAATAATTATTTTTATATTTTTTTTTATTATCTTTATACATATAATATTTTATTTCAAATAGTTTTTTTTTTTTATATATTTATAAATCAATTTGAATATTTTTCAAACTCTTTGGATTATTATTTTTATTTACATATATATATATTTTTTTTTTATTTGCTTATTCTTTTGGAAGATAATCTGGCTTTAAAAAAACTATGAGTGAATATGTATTTTAATATTATAGGTACTATACTATAATATTTTACAATATTCTGGACTGATCAACATCATGTACTAAAAATTGAAGGTATATTTGTATTTATTTCATGACTTTGTATTCTTCAAAAGCCCAAACCACATGCTGAAAAAATCTGCAACAAAAAAAGTAACATGTTAACATTCGACCCAATTTTATATCGTTATTATCATTATTTTTTTTTTGTAATAATTAAATTATTTTTTCTTTTTTTTTTTTTTTTTATACATTTTATAAAATGAAAAAGGTTTGATTGTGTGTGGATATAATGTCCTCTACACAATTGAATATATATTTTAAAAAATAAACAATAAAAATTGTCATTATATTTTCTAAAAAAAAGTAGATTTATAATAAATTCCTGCTATACTTGTGTTATTTTCTTGAGATTAAAAAAACATTACACTTTAAATTTATTTTTTTTTATTCAACAACTATGGGTATTTTTTTTTCTCTATTTTTTACGATAATTTTCTTTTCCATAAATTTTTTTTTTTATTACTCTAACGTTATTTCTGCAAATGTGTAATGATTATTATTTTTTCTCTTTATGTCATTTTTTAATTTATTAATAATTTAAATAATTAATTTTTGAGTAATTTATTGTCAATAATTTTATTGATTTTTTTTTAATTTAAAAAAAATTATAATATATATTGAAATGAACATTAAAATAAATGATAAAATTAATATGTAAAAAACATTAATTATAAACTGTTTTAATAATAATAAATTATTGAATATTTTCATATAAATTTATTTATAATTTTAAAATAATTTAACTATGGTTAGGGTTGGTTTGTACGCACAAATTCACAAATTTATGTAATTAGATTGACTTTATATATATGTGAATGTACATACATTATCTATGAATATGAAACAACATTGTTTCCCTTCATGCTCAAATGTGACATCCAGTGGGAAATAAAATAATAAAAAAAAAAAAAAAACATAAAAATAATGAAATAAAAATAATATATAGGATATACCTATATATATATATATATATTTTTTTTTTTCAAGTGGTTTGGATGCTGGGTTGTGGCTGTGTCTATAATTCGATGTCCTCAAACCATCATAGTTTACCATCGTGGTTCACGTTTTACCAATGTCTAAAATTTAGTCACGTATATATACATACAGAAATATCGATTTAAATGGTAATGGACATTGATAAATATTTCTACAGTATATTAATTTCAGATTTTTTTTATATATATTAATGGATAAAAAAATTATGAAAATAAAAGAAAAGTAATGTGGGATTAAACATGCATTAACAATCAAAGTAATTCAACTAAATTATTAAATTTTTTTTTACTTTAATTAAAAAAATTAATATAACTGAAATATAAGAGTATTTTTTGAGCGATTTTTTAAAATTATAATTTCTCTGAATTTTCAGAAAATATAACTGCAGTAATATTTTTGGCATGAATAATTTTCATATGAGAAAATATCAAGATTGTACATTTCGAGATTGTATCCTGAAGCAAAATGAGTCAAGACTTCAGGCCTACCTGATCCTGCACTTTATTTTTTTTTTATATTTATTTAACCTAATTTATTTTTACTGTCAAAATTATTTTTATATTTTATTTAATAAATTTAATTTGTTTGTAAAATCAAAATTCATTTAATTTAATACAAAATTAATATTTTATTTTTATTTTATTTGTAAATTATTATTGCCAAACTATTTTTGTATTTTTCATAAAAACATTGATAATTTCCAAACAATTTTATCAAAGTGTGAAAAACTTGTTTACCATGTTTACACCTGTAAATATTTAGTCACATAATTGTGGTGTAGTGCAGTCAACAAAAAAAAAAAAAATTGTTTAGTTCATTAGTCCAATATTTTTGTAAAAATAAATTCAATAAAATTATATATTAATTTAAAAAAAATAGATTATTAAATAATTAAATAATTTTCACACTAAATTATTTATAAGAAATTTATTTATTAAAAGAATAAAATTTTAAATAGTGACAAAAAATAAAAAAAGGTTTATTATTAAATCAAATACGACCTCGATAAAGTTGTATATTTAAAAAAGCAACGATTGAAATGGAAATAAATGATGTAGTTGATGATAAAATTAAAACAAAAATAAATATTACAAAATCAAAAAAATCATCAAAATCAAAAATAAAAATAATAATTATATTATTTGTATTATTTTTTTTAATTATTACAAGTTTTTTATTTGTTATTTATGTGTTACCGTTATTTATAAATAAACAACAAAAACATGACGTCAATGAGACAATAATAAATGGTAATTTTATAAAACAATTTTATAATAATAATTATTATTAAATGTAGTTTTATTGATTTAAATGAAATTAAATAGTCAAATAGAAATATGTCAAAAACAATAAATTTTTATAAATATAACTTAATACAATATTATTTATAAAATAATTTAATATTTTTATTTTATTTTTTATTTAGATGAAATAGCAGGAAAAATTTTATTAAAAAATGAAAATTACGAATTAAAAAAAATTATTCTTGATAGAATAAAAAATATATTTAATGAACAAACATTATTAACAAGTTTACAAAAAAATCTTATCGAATTTGATATTTATAATAAAATATTTACTGATTGTTTAATTAAAAATACATGTACAATAGAAGAAAAAAATAATACAATAAATGAAATAATAAATCAACAAAGTGAATACAGACAAAAATTATCAACATTTATTTCAAATTTTATATTAACAAATAACACATTACCATCATCTTCAGAATATTCAGAAAAAGAAATATTTAATTATATACTTGATGAATATAAACAGCAAACAAAAGAACATTGTTATTGTGACATTGAATCAAAATATTTGACAGTATATAAATTATTTGAATCAATAATGTCAAGAATAAAAGAAACTTATTCAATTATTGAAATTGCATGTATGATTAAATATCGTGAACATATTAATAATCAAAAAAATGCAGATATATATTTAAATTTATCTCAAGAAATAATTAAAAATTATCATAAAGATTTAGATGTTATTATTAAAAATGGACAATTAACATTAAATGAAGTATCAACTGAATTTTATCGTTGTGATCCAGGTAAAAAACATATTAAAAAAATAACTTATGATAAATTTATACATATATTTCCACTTTATATTGGAAATATTTATCAATGTATCAATCAAAATCCTAAATTTTTATATGGATTTATAAAAAATAGTTTTAACTATATTTATTTAGTTAATTATTGTCAAGAAATTATTTATGCAACTGATGCTGTTATTTATGCTAAAAAATCATATACAATTGATGAACCATGGATCCATCATGTTGAAGTATTTTATAGAAATAATTATAAAGAAATATTTGGTAAATTAAATAATGATAATCAATCATTGATTGGTATTCATTCACCACATGATGTTAAAAATTATTGTCAACATTTAGGTGTAATGATTTGTCCTGAAGCAAGATATCCTGGTGTAAATTATGGTATTCGTCATATAAGTTTAAAACCTGTTATAGCATCAATTGATCAGTAAGTTTAATATTAAAATTTTTATTATTAAAAAAAATTATAATATATTATTTTTTTTTAACAGTGTTATAACTGGGAT
This sequence comes from Lysiphlebus fabarum, assembly GCA_011426435.1. Classification (NCBI taxonomy): domain Eukaryota; kingdom Metazoa; phylum Arthropoda; class Insecta; order Hymenoptera; family Braconidae; genus Lysiphlebus; species Lysiphlebus fabarum. The sequence goes on along the minus strand of WSYQ01000250.1, from coordinate 188,247 downwards.
ACGATGGAGATTTAGAAATAAAATATTATACTTGGAAATTCAACAAGGTAAAATTATCAATGATAGTATTGTTAATGATACTGTTCATTGGAAACCAACAATAGAACATACTATTGAAAATGATACAGTATCAATTGGAGTTGATGAATCATCTGCCAGAGGTTTTGGCTTGATTGATGTTAAATTACCATCAGACTATCAAATGACTGGTATGTAAATGATTAAATAAATTACTAAATATTATCTAAATTATTTTAATATATAATTTTTATTTTAAGGTATTCAATTTGACTGGGATAAAAATTTTTTAAATAACAAAAATAGACTGATCAATATAATAATTATGGGAACACCAGTATTTCAACAAAACATAAATAATCATTATAAAATTTGGAAAAGAGTAGAAAATACATTTTCAAATTTAGCGTAAGTTAATTTTATATATTTAAAATTGTAATTTATATTTTTAAAATGATAATAAAAATAATTAATTTGTTTAATTGATCTGTTTTATTTAGAACACCAATTCAAATGAATAAACCAGATGTTCCAGAATATGCAACAGAAAATATAATAATTAGTAAATCAAATAAACAATTTATACATTTTCAATTGACTGATATTAAAAAAGATGCATCACAAAATTCAATTCCATATTTGGATATTCAAGATGTTGTTATGACACAACCAGCACCAATTAATGGTATTGGAATTTATTATAAAGGAATGAATGGTTTTGGTGGTTTTATTGGACTTAAAATATTCTCATCAAATAAGAATATTGATAAAAAATTTATTGATTATTATAATAATAGTGTCAATGAAATATATGATAAGCTTCAAAATATTAGCTATCCAATAGAATTAATATTTTAATTTTAATTTAAATATAAAATATTTAGATATGTTATACTTGTCAAACAAATTTTAAAAATAAATTGCAAAAACTTTCATTGAATTTTAAAAACCAAAATACTTTTTTTTTTTTTTTTCAACTTTGTCGTATCAAAATTTTTTTTAGCATATTCACAAGCACAAGAGTATTGCTTTTTAATGCAATTTTTTCTCTACATTTTTTCACATGTATCAAGTATTAAATTGACATGGAAATGTATACCACTTTTGCTGATATATAAAAAAAAAAATATATCTATATAATTTTTAATAATAATAAAAAAAAAAATCATAAAAAATATGAAAATTGAAATAAAAAATTGTACAGTAAAGGATGAGACGATAAATTTAGAATGTGTCTATTCTAATTACTACTAGCAAATGTCACCCGAGGGGTAAAGTCCCACATAACGAACCAATCAGGTCGACGAGATGAAAAAGAATAAAAATAAATTAAAAAAAAAAAAAAAGATAAAAGTAGAAGAACTAGAAAAAAAAAGGTAAAAGAATAATCGAAAACAAAAAGAAATTAAAAAAAAAAAAAACGTGAATATAAAAATTGAAAAAAAGATGAAAGTAATAAAAAAAAAAAAGAATAGATATAGAACGTCAAACACTTTGGATTTTCCAACACCTCATGAAAGTGGCCTTGTCTATTTTTTCCAGTACCCGTTTGTTCATTTTATATTTTTTATTTTTCTATATTTGTTCATGTGGTGGATTGTCACGTCAGCCTCGTTACTTCGAGCAAGGGGAATTCATGAAAATAGAAAAAGTATGAAATTTCTTGGTGGTGATCGTTTGGAATATAAAATACAAAAAAAAAAAAAAAAAAAAAAAAAGATGAAAGGGTTAAAATAGGAAATTAAGGAAAAAGGAGAAAATTTTCTAGGCTTTTATAACATCCTCGTTTTTATACACCTATCTTGTTGAAGAAAAAAAAAAAAAAACCTTTTTTATATTTATCATTTTATCATCATGTTCTCATCTTTCACAAACTTTCATGTTTTATTGACAGTCTTTAACTAAAATTTTTCCACTTCAACTTGTTTAAGAATCACTCATATTATACATCACTTGTTTTAAACAAATGCGTGCTATATCAAATTTACCAATAAATTTTTCAACTATAAAATATAAATAACCAAGTTACTTTATAATTATACATGCTACAATAATTTATTTATCAAAATATTTGTATATTTGTTTTTTAATAATTTCTCTGTAAATATGTAATAGCTCTTCATTTGTAAAACAATTAATATAAAATGCCCAGCAGGTAAAATAAGTATGTTTGTTGAATAAATCATTCACCCATGTCAATTCACACTGATAAACATAATTTAAAATATTTTTTAACATATTTTGTTGAATTATAAAATCAGATTATTTTTTTTTAGTAAAAAAAAACATCTCGTAAAAACGCATGAGTAGATTTGTAAAAAAAAAATTAAACTAATATATAGATGAGTTTAAATTACTTTGAGAAAAAATTCACTCGTTATGGGACAAGTATTATCACTCGTATAATTTAATTTAAAAATAAATATATATATATTTTTTTTTATTTCTGTTAGTATATATGATAAAGATATAAAATACATAAAACATTTGTGTTAGAGAGATCATCATAATCATAAATCACACTCGTAAATATATATATGTTTTTTGATGTGTTGAACGTTTGACTTTTATGATGAACAAAGTCGCGACTATTGTCTAGCCACATGCAATCGCGTGCAATCATCTTACTTTATTTATATTTTATTTTTATTTCTTAATAGTTATTTAAGAATTTAATTGTATATTTTAATTTAATAATCAATTTTCAAATTATAATGTAAAATATTATGAGTTTATTATTTTAATATAAATAAAATATGTTTGCATTTGACAGAATTATTTTTCTAGTATATTTATTTTGACTGACAGATATTAAATAATATTTAATTACAAATTTATATTATTTTATCAAATTAAAAATTTTTTTTTTTATTAATTTTATAATATATTGTTAGTTTTTTTTTTTTTTTTCATTTTACTTTTAAAAATTCATTTTATTTTAAAGTTTTTATTTATTTTTACGTGATTTTTTTTATTTTTATTTATTTTATATATAAATATGGGACATAAACAATATTGTTTTCATGTATTTACTTTTATGACTCAATCGTACGGAAATAAATACATATATATATATATATTTTTTTTTTTTTTGATAAAAAATTGTACACATGTTTTGTCAAGAAAGACTAATAATTTTCAAATAAAAATGGACCCAGTTGGCTACAGAAAGAATATATCCGGAAAACGTGAAATTTCGTGTAGATGACAGAAATTTTTTCTTGTAAAAGAATACAAGATTTTTTATTTTTATATTTATTTTATTTTATTTTTTAAACCAAAACCACACTGATGAACAACCACTTGAATGAACCCGGATATCGACTTTCAGCACTTTGACAATTTCGTCCATCAAAGCATTTCAATTTCATTTTTTTTTTATTCATTTTTTCTTATATTTCTAGCTTCACCACCTTTTATATATACCTATATTTTTTTTTTTTTTATTTATTTAAATATTTTACTTTTTCACATCATTTTCTTGAAAAAACTTCATTCAGAATTCCAATAAAGTTCAAGATCTCGATAAAGTACAAGGAAAATTTTTTATATATTTATTATAAAATAAAAATTATTTATAATAATAATAGATAAAAGGAAACTTGAGAAAACAATTTTGATGGCAAAATGCTTCAATGCGGAAGTTTAGCTTTGATGTGGTTTGTCACATTGTTTTAATTCTTTAACGAGTTTTAATTTAAGTTTATTGAAGGAGAAAATAAAAAATAACCAACTGATGGAAGATTAAAAACACAACAAAAAATATTCAAAGTTAAAAATCACTGAGTGACAGGGGATTTTATTTATTTATTTTTTTTTTTTACTTTGTCAATTTAATTTTTCTCGCCTTTTCATTTAACCAGAAAGTGATTTTCAATTAAAGGGCCTGTTAGATCAACTGTTAATTTGACTTTTTTTTTTTAAATTTATTTTTTATCATTTACTTGTTCTTTATTTAAACAATCATATTAATGACATAACAATTATTTAATTTTCTATTTAAATTTAAATTTTGCATCATATGGTTTTATGAAGAATAAAAAAACCATTTGAAATTTAAAAGATAAAAATTTGTTCATTCGTAAAAAAAATTTTGTAATAAATTTTAATCTTGAAAATCTACTTACATAATATAATCGTATATTTGGCCTCATCAACCGTATTCAAATGCAATGTATAAAAATATATTTTTTTTTTCTAGTTTTTAGAGAATTATTTTATTTTTTTTTCTTTAAATTTTCAAGTACTTAGGTCGTCTTGGTTTTTCACCCTCTTGGTTATTCTTGATTGGATTTTCATCGTACTTGCTTGCATAAAGTATATTTTATTTTGGCTTGTCTTTATTGAAATAATACTTAACAATTTTCAATTTCTCTTTCAATTTCAATTCAAAAATTTTTTTTTACAATTTATTTTTTAATATATATTTAATTTTATATCTACTGAATCTTCATTGGTATATTTTTATTATTTTTTATTTTTTTGGCTCGTTTCCTAATTAGTCTAAATCTACAATCGGTCAATGAAAAAATATGTATATATATATATTCAAACATATAAATGAAAATGGTTGTTGTTTGTTTGAAATTGTTTTCTGGCCTGCACTTCATCTTTTCCAACAAAATAAGAAGATAAAAAATCAGTTAAAACTCGTGATTTTATTTTTGAATTAAAATATATATAGAAAACAAAAGATGCAACTTATAGCTTATATAGCTTTCTTGCAATTTCAACCCTTGTGAATAATTCAATTGCGTTTTATAAAGTTCATGAATTACTAAATAAATCGTTAACACGAATAGCTCTCTTGATACAATTTCACGATTAACAAGATTCAAAAACAAAAATAAATTTAAAAAAATAATAACGTGAATATAAAAATAAAAATAAAAAAGTTTTGAAATATAATTCATTTATAAATTGATATTTATTCAGTCAACAAATATTTTCAACAAAACACAATGTACACTGGCTTAATGTGTTATTCTTATATACTGAGTATTTTGAGTATTTTTAGAGAAAAAAAAAATGAAAAAAGTTACAAATTTTCTTGGTTAAAAAGTTATATTTTAGTAAAAGCGTCGACCTGGGCCAAAACCAAGTTAGCTAGTTTTAGTTTGAGTTTAACAATGCAAGACCAACCAACTAGAGCTATTGAGATGAGTTTCTACAGCCACGTTTGCAACTATGGTAAAATTAAAAGAGTTTTACTGTTACAATTCAAAAAAATATCATACTTATATGCGAATATGTCAATTTACTAAAAAAAATTTTAACAAACTTTATTCATAATATTTTTATATTTTAACATTTATAAAATTTTGTAATTTATTTAAAAAATTTGTATTAATTTTGGTTATTTTTAAAAATAAAAATTAAATATATATTTATTTTTAATATTTAAATTATTTTTTAATATTTAGATTAATCAAAATTGTTTGTATAAAGTAAATTAAAAACAATAGAAGCATATGAAACTTGGAAAATCAAGTGAACAAAGTAAAACCTGTTATATGTATATAAAGACAAGATGGAAAATGTTACTTATGTTAGTGTGAAACATGTTTATAAGTAAAATCTGAAGTCATGAACAATTGTGAATGTGAATATACTTATATATATATATACACAACTGAGCTTTTCATTGAAATACGAAAGTGCAAGAAAATTGAGTTAACAAGATCGTGTTAACAATACAATATGAATGAAAAGTAAGTATATACACAACTATTGTTAAATTTATTTAAATAAAAATAAACACATACGTGTATAAAGAGTTAAGTATATTTTCCATATACTTATTTTAATGATGATTTATCCAGTAAATTAAATTTTTACATCACATCATAGATGAGATAAATAAATAAGTATATGTTTAAATATCAACACACTTTTTCCCTTCTTTATATATACTTTCAATAGAAAGAAAAAAAATAATTTATTATGATATAGTTTAGATAAGTTGAATAAATAATTATTCATTTAATTGAAATAATGGGTTAGTTTAATTGTTATTTTGATAGAAAAAATTCCAGGTAAATGTTGTAATAAAAAAAAATCACAAATAAAAGTACATCAAAGTTTTTTTTAATACTTATATATAAATTTTTTTAAATCGAATGGATATATACTCATATAATAAACTGTCGATTAAACTTTTGTCTTTATCTTTTAAATTTATTATTACCAAGGCAATTATGTCCAATTCGTAATAAAAATAAAAGTCGAATCAGCAAATTCAAGTGAATTCACTCAAGCGTAATTTTCTTGGGAGGTATGTAAACCGAATTTTTATTACTTTTATTTGACTATTTTTTTTTTAAATTTATTTTTTTGTCTTTTGTTTTTTCAAATTTACCACAAATAGAAACAAGGGATTCGACAGTTTGTAGGATGGATATATGGAATGGGTGATAGCAACCCACGGGAACATAGAGGTGGAAAAAAAAAAAAAAAAAAAACAAATAAAAAATAAAAACAATGTACACGACAAACAAGAAAACAATGATATAAAATTTTTTTTTTTACTTTTTTTTTTGTCTTTGGATTTTAGCCAGTTTTCTTTTCATATATGTTTTAAGATATTGCTTTTTTTTTTTTTTAGCGTACGGGTTACTTTTTCGCGGCCTAAAAGATCTACCCTTTTTTATACATGCATACAACTGCATATAAAAATATGCATATACCTATATTTTTTTTATATATAACATGTAAGACCTTTTTTTTTTGTTACTCAAATGATTTCGTTTGCTTTCTTGCCTTTTACTTTTTTAACATAAAAAAAAAAAAAAAAAGATTAAAAAAAATATTGTCTACTCTCATCTATATATTTATTTTACCTTTTTTTTTTTTTCCTCTATCTTTTTTTATACCAATCCTTTTCCAAATTACAAAATGCAATTACTTCCAACATTCCCGCCGGCTTCAATTTGCGTGTTCCAGAGTGATGTCATTTTTTTTTTTTTTTTTTATTTAAAAATTTTTTTAAATCTTTTATTTGATTCAATTTTATAAATTGATTTTTTTGATTATTCATTTGATATGTCAGCTTTAGTATTCAATAAATAATAATAAAAAAAATTTTATTGTTATTTTTAAAATAAAATTAAAAAAATTTTTTTAGATACAATTAAATTTTTAATATTAAATTATATACTTTTTATTTTTTAATAACAATTGGAATTTTTAATTTTAGTTACATGACATTGTGTTTTGCCACAGGGTATCAATTTGCTTTTAGCTATCTTAAAATTATGTGATGCATTTGAAGGGTATATAATGTTGTTGGTTTATAAAGCATGGACGATAATATCATACAGTGACTTTGCAAAGAAGATAGTATTTTTTTACAGGCAATGTTGATGGGGTGAAAACTACTGGGGCAAAATGAAATGTAAATGGATATAGACACCGTCACAAGGATCAGAAAATTTAAAAAATAAAAAAATTTAATGAAAATATTTTCACTGTAATAAGGGACAAAGATTCACCAGTAAAAAATTTTGTAGAAAAAAAAAGTATAATGAAAAAAATAAAATGAAACAATTGGCTTTGAAGACGTGCTATAGTTTATATATTTATAAAAAATTTTTTGTAATATTATATTTCTTTTTTTATGTACTTTTATTGTAACACTTGACTTGAATTTTTTAAATTTTTCTAAATAAATATATATATATATATATATAAATTATATAAAAATCTAGATAAATTTAATGTAAAAATAAAATTTTTATTAATGAATATAATTATTTTTTTTATTTTAATTTCAAAAATTATAATTTTCCAAGTAAATAAGCCACAGATGTGAATAAATTTTATGCTTTAAAATTCATTGTATGATTTACAATTAGTACTTTATGCACAAGAGCAAGATAAAAATTGCATCAATGTAAAATGAGAAAGAAAAATAAAAAATGTAAATGCCTAAAAAACAAAGTTAATGGAAAAAATTTTTAACATTATTTTGAAGCGATGGTGCTCGAGTAATTTTATCAAAAAAAAAAAATGATAATAATGTTAAAATGCAGATGGAAGGATGATACATAATTACTTGTATAATGTCAGTTAATGAGATCCTATGAAGCTTGAGAAGATACACCAAACATTACAGGCAAAGTAAAGATTTGAGCCTTAGATGAGAAAATGGATATACATTGTATAAATAGTTTACAATTTCTTGTTATTTTTTCCTCCCACCCTCTCTCTTTTATACTAATAATTTTTAATTTTTTTTATTTTTTATCTGTTAGAAATTCAATATTGCACAAACACTGAGAAAAAAAAAAAATGAGAATCACGAAAAAATGAAAGAAAAGCTAAAAAGTTGAGAAACCTTGGCACAGTAAAATGTTGAATAAAAAGTAAGATAAATATACAGATAAAAGTGAGAAGAAAAAATATAAAAAAAAAAAAAATATTACCATGAAAATCGTGAGAAAAGAAAAATAAAGATTACATGCTAATGTACCAAGAATGGACCTAACTGAAGAAGATCTAGATCGATTTATATACACAGAAACAGAGACGTTAGTTTTTCAACATATATATTTTTCTTCTTAACTATATATATATATATTTTTTCTCTTTGCTGGATCATGATTTACTTAATGGATTTATCTCCCATAGACACTCAATTTCAACGACGAGAAAAAAAAAAAAAAAAAATTTAAAAGTAAATTTCATTTAAAACCATCATCAAACATACAAGACCAAAAGAGTGCTAGATATAATCTTTTAATTTTTTTTTTTTTTTTTTTTTTTAACTTGAAAAATTATTTCTTTTTTATGTCAAATTTAATGAGATATTGAATATAAAAAATTATATATCGTTTAATAATTTACATTTAAAATGAGAAGTTGGATATATAAATTTTATGAAAAATAATTGAATTAAAATTTTAAGATCTTGTAATTCAATTGAAATAAAATTTTTTTTATTATAATTATTTGAAGCAGTTGCAGTTTGATAATATATTATATATCTTTATTCAATATCTATACTAATATTTATTGAAAATTTTATATATTTTAATATTCATAAAAAAAAATATTTAAGTGATAATTTTATAACACATATATAAATTTGTATGAAGCATGAGTGTGAATAAAATTAATATTGTAAGTATGTAATTCATGTGTTCATTGTATGTACACTTACGATGAATAAACATGCATATAAAAAACATCAAGATAAAAAAAAAAGACAAGAGTACACAAGGTCTATGACCTATCTGTATTGGTCTCTATTTTTTTTATAATTTAACTAAATAAAATTTTCATATTATCTTTTTTTTCTTTTTAAAAAACTTGATGTTCCATAAAACGTACAACCAACTATATCAACTTACGAATTTAATAAACGCTTTAAATAGTAATATCAATTCTATATTAAAATCTCATCAAATTTTTTCTACAAATATTCATGAAATTCAATTTAATTTACATTTTTATATACCAAGATAGAAATGAATGTTTATTTTTTACCTTTAATTTAGATTTGATTTTAAAAATTGATGTCATTGATGAATCAAATGTATTTTGTTCAATCGTATAACATATGACATAATTTTTAACAACAAAAAAATATTAATTAACCAGTCATTCAACCAAAAATTAAAATGACTTTTATATTGAATTGAATATTAAAATTAAAATAGAATAAATAAATTGTTAAACTCACCCTTAGTTTTTTTTCCTTTTGATGATGAAAATTATTGATTAATAATTCCAGCTTGTCTCATTGAAATTCACATTTATATATTGTATAATCTGCAACAATAATTAAAAACAAAAAAAAAATTAAAGTAAACACTTTATAATTATAAATTCAAATAAATCAATTTTTCAGTATATTATGTTGATATTATTATGATCTTGTGTAAAAAAAAAGTAAACGGATCACCGTGACGTTACTGAGAAAATATGTTTATTTTCACAAGCATAATCATTTATTGAGGTCATAAAGTAGAAGAAAAAAATAAAATACATATATATATTTATATAGAAAATAAATATCAAATAAAAATAGAAAAAACTATATTAATAAAGAAAAAATTAAAAAATAAATAAAACTGATGGCTTATGTGTGTTGGTTTTGTGGTTAATGAGGTTTTTCAGTGATCACTTTAAATTATCTTTATTTTAATATATATATATATATATTATTTTTATTTTTTAATCCATTAAGTTTTAACTTTTCATTATATAATTAATTAAAAAAAAAATCAGTTAATTTTCTATAGGTATATATTTGTATTTTATTATTAATACTAACGGTCAATAATATTTAATTCATTATATAAATATAATAATAATATTTTTTATAATAAATATATAATTTTGTATAAATATTTCATACATGTAAATAATAATATGATGATGTATACACAAATGATTTGCATCATCGACACACACACTGATATTCTCTTGTGTTACTGACGTCTAGTTTTCCCTCGCGGACGAGTGAGCTTTAATGAAGCTTTTCCACATAGAACAACAAAATTCTCATGTACAACCCTTGTGTATATTTTTATTCATAAACTATAATTATTTATTTTATTTTTTTTTTAATAATTAATTATATTGTTTTTAAAATATTTAAATAAAATTATATATTGATTTTTTAGATCCATATAATTACATCATATTAAAACTTGTAATAAAGTTTTTCAAAAAAAAACAATAAAAAAAAATTGAAAAAACAAATAACTTAAAACTATGCACAAAATTTACTTTTGTGTTTGAGTTTTGAGGGTGAATACCAAACCAAGGAAGTACAATATGAACAAGATGAATGTTTTCTCATATACCCGTACTGCCAAATTACCAAACTCGCAACCATATATATTAATGTTTATATATATATGTTGAAAAGCACGTCCAAAAATGAGTAGATGTATGTATATATATATAAGTAAAATGAAAAACGGAAACATTAATAATCCTAACAATGAATTCATATCTTAAAGTTAAATTAACAGGATAAACAATATATAAAACATAATTGTTATTTTTAGTTTAAAAGCCACATTAATATATAAAATAAATAATAATTATTTTTGATAATTATCAAGTATAGTATCTATGAGATATATATAAAACAGTCATTTCTTGAGTATCATTAAAATATTTTTTGATTTTATATGTATATATTATTATTTCAATAAATTTAAACGATGCTAGTAGTATAAACGTTGATATAGTCAGCCCTTGGATTTAATTTTAGTTGGTTGTCAGTTCAACATGTATATATGTATTTATTTCGATGTGCAACTACATTCATACGTTTCTACTAATAATTTTACAATGTATTCATGTATATAGAATAAAAGACAACAACAGTTAGTTCACTTCTGAATTTCTCATTCCTTCATTTATCACGTTATATATATTTGGATTCAGTGGAATCTTCTCTTCATGCTGATGGTCTCTTGGATCGTGTGTGTCATCGTCCAATTCATATGCATATATATAGATGAATGCATGTGCTGCAATTAGAATGAACAGGCAAAAGAGAAACAAAGCTTGGAATGGCATGTGAAATTTTGTGGCTAACCCAGAGGGGTATGAAGCACTGTCACTATTCTCATGTGGTAAATATTTTGTCTATATATATTCACACTTTCATCGACATTATTTAAAAATTTCATATGCACAATGTGACTTGTTGCAAAAATAAATGATGTATATAAAATTTAGGTCATAAAAATTTCAAAAAAAAAAAAAAAATCATCAAAATGTTTGTTAAATTTATTATATAATTTTTTAGTTTTTTTTATATTGTTATATTTTTATCAATGAATATTATTAATTGATTTTTATATATTTTAATTTTTTTATAATTATTGACATTTTAAAATTTCTTTAAAAATAAAGTGTTGAGAATAAAAAAAAAAATAATAATAATTTAATAATAGCTAAAAGGTCAAAATATTAATGTAAAAATACTTGTCTGGTTTTTATATGTCTAAATGTAAAAGTCGAACGATGAATATATGTTGACAAATTTTTTTATTCTCTCGTGGTTTAATATTTATTTATCATTGTTATCTCTCTTTTTTTTTCTTTTTTTTTCCTTTATTTCTGTCAGCAATGGATTATGAATTTATGAGACAGCTACTTATCATCCGATCTCAAAATATCTTTTTTATTTTGGCTGAATATTCTAGTTTAAAATATATATCTGTAGAATTAAAAAGAAATTTTTTTTTCTACTTGGTTTATTTAAAAATATATATGTACTGATTTTTATCGTAAAGAATATGACAAATAAAATTTAAAATTATATATATAAAAATATTTTTTTAAATTCAAAAATAGTACAAATGTAAGTATAGATTTTAAACAAAAATAAAATATATAGGTATATATATGTGGATGACAATTTATATTTTGCAATGGTTGCAGCAACTGGTATTTTTTCTTGTCTTATCTTGGCTGTCTTATTGGTTTTGTATTTTCAATATAAGAAAACTCTTTCGACTATTGTCCAAGACCAAATCGTACATCCAAATTGTCTAGATTCAAACGTCGTCTTGATAGTACAACCCAAGATTTATATTCACATTTTAACGTGATCTCTAGCCCATTTACTATATAAATTTTTTTTTTAATTCTATTTTATTTTTGTTATATTTTATCATTAATTTTTTTTTAAATTTCATTTTTATTAACTTTGAATTCTAAAGTTTAATATAAAAATATAATATTTATTTATTTATTTATTTTTTTGTTTTATATTTTCAGTTTCTCGGTTTTTCTGCAATTGTTTTGAACACTGCATCATTCGTTCTCAGAATTTAGATCTCGTCAAAGTTTTTTATTGAATTTATTTTTATTACTGAATTTATATTTTGAGTTATTTTTTTTATATATATATATTTTTTTTTTGTAAAATACAATTTATAAAATAAAATACAATTACCTTCAGGATGCAGTCAGACTGACTGGGCTGGTTTTAACTGTACTATAGATTTTTATACTGAATTCTTGTGCCATTGACAATTCCAAGCGTGTCTGACTATAGCGGTTTCGTACTACTTGACTGGTGAAATGAACGTGTATCTGTAACAATAAAATATATAAATAAAAAATAATTAACTTTTTATATTATTATGAAAATTATTTTAATATATTTTTTATTATTTTAATGAATTTCTATAAAACTTTAAAACAAGCTTATTATTCCGACAAAAAAATATCACGTGAATATTTTTGAATAAAAATAAAAATGTTTTTATCAAATCAAACATTAAAATGTTAAATAAACTAAAAAATAGACTAGAAAAATATTAGTATTTTATATTCATTCGCATTTATAAAAATATCATTTAATTTTTACATGGTTGATTTGAATTTTCATTGTTTTAAAAATTATAAAAAAAAAAAAAATATAATAATAAAAATTTATATCATTCTTATCATATTCTTTCATTCATATTATTTACCATCGATTTTACATATTCCACATGACTTAACTATTGAATTATTTTTACTCATCTTTTTTTTTTTTTTTACACTTTATTTTCATTATTTCTTAAATATCATCTCTTTCAATACAATTTTATCTTGATAGTTTAAACATTCTACGCTATATATCGACAAACTTAAAATATCTAACAACAAATTCTATAGATTTGACATTTTTCCTTGAACCAAAGATAATCATTAAGCTTGAATGTAAAAATATAAATAAATAAAAATACAAATATACATAAAAAAAAAAAAAAAAAAATTCACACGATATAGTGATAACTAATTTACATGGTTTTTCCCGACAAAAGAAGCAGAAGAAAAAAAAAAAAAAAAATTAAAATAACAAAAAAGAAAACAATGAAAACAAAACATGTAAAGAAAAAAAAAATATAGAAGACTCATATAGAATCATTACTTCCAGCGTCATTGAGGGACAAAATAAAAAAATAAAAATGGGAAGGGAAAAACAAAAAATAAAAAAGAAAAGGGCTCTCTTTGAAACAAGTAATGAAGAAGGGAGTTGAAAACGTGTGTGATCGAGGTATTTTTATTATTATTATTATTTTTTTTTTGCACTTCACAACCATGTCGAGCCGTTAGATTTTCTGGCTTGAAAGCTTGCCTTGCCAAAAGGACGCAATGTTATGTATTTTGTCTCTGTCTATTATATGGTTGAGGGTACAGTGTATTGTAAAATATTTGTGTACAAAGAAAGAAGAAGAAGAAGAATAAAACAAGAAGATAAAAAAGGAAAATGAGGATAAGTAGAATGAGATGGGTCAGGGGTAAAATTGTAGGGTAACTGAGAGAAAGGACAGCTGCAAAAGAAAAAAAAAAAAACAAAAAAAAGCTTCTGGGCAAGCCATGAGCTTCTGCAACTTTACCTCGATTATGAGAGGTTATGTATGCGCACGCAATTCGCGTATTACAATACTATAGGTATATATATTGCAAAGATAAAAAAAGATAGTGATATATTTTTTTAAAAAATATATTTAAATAAGTGCTTGTGAGAAAGAAAAAATTGTTGATGACACAGAGATGGCGCTTGTGTCATACAACTGGTGCTGAATGCGCTGTAGATGTTACATATATATAATAAAACTATAGGGGGTGGAAAAGCTTGCAGAGGCGGCAAATGGTATGATGGTTTTGCAGGGGTAGAGTAAACTGAGGGCAAAGGGAATGGGAAATGGAAAATGAAGATGAAAAGTGAGGGTAAAGCCAGGGTTGCCATGGGAGCTACCCGGCCGGGTATCAGAGGAGACCCAGTCTTGCCGCGGCGACTCGAGCGTGCTTTGGTTTTCGCTTTTAAAAAATTATTTTTTTTTCATATTTCATTTAGATAAATACGAGTGTCTATTTGTGACTGAATAATAAGAAAAAAATATATATAAAAACATGACATATTAATTATTTGGAAAAAAAAAAAAAAAAAAAAACGAAATAAAAACAAAACCACGTGTGTTAATTTATGTGAGAGTGTTCTTGTGTGTTTCAGTGTTTTATGTAATTACAATTAAAAAACAATAATATTTATACTTTTGATGAGTATTTATATTTTCAATAATTTTTTTGATATTTTATTTCATTCTACAGAATTATATTGTTTTGGTATAAAAAATTTTTTATATACAAAAATAGTTTAATTTAAAAAAAAAAAAACAAATTAACAATAATGTTTATATTTTTTTAAAATATAAAATTTTAAAAAATATTTAAATTTGATTTAACACCTAAGTTGATGATAACTAAATTTATAAATAATCAAATGAAAAAAAAATTTTAATTTGTCAAAATATTACTTCACTGTCCACGCGTGTTTTTGCAATTTTATTTACACAAAATTGAACCACGTATAATAACAATAATAATGGCAATAATAAATTTCAAAATTTTATAATTAAAATATTACAAATTTTATTCATTATAATGATATTTAATAAAATAAAATTAATCAATGAATTAATAAAATAATTATAAAAATGTATCAATGAAGTTAAAAAATAATTTAACTATTCAGGTGTGTATAAACATTATAATAATTTGATATTATTATTGTTAAAAATATAGAATTTTTTGTTTGACATTTCAAGGTGAATGTGACGTAAATATAGAGAGAAAACGTGGTTTCATTGTACACATGCATACAGAGTCATGATGAGATTAACAATATGCGGCTTTATATACCTATATATATTTATTTATATATAATATATACACCTGTATATACATACATATGCATGTTTACATATTTTTATGAGTATATATAGGTGAGTAGATGCGATGAGATTGTCTGAATTGCCTGAGGTCCATCATTACCGTAACCGCGCGTTCGTTTACTGAGACTTTACTTTACTCTTCGCCTACACTATCTCGAATACCACGCTTGAGGCGTCTCGACGCCGTTGACGTCGCCGTTTCAATCTACTCTGTATTTCCTTCTCACAGTTATTTTTCTTTTTTCTTTTCTTATTTTTTTGATTTTTTTTTTATTATTTTTATTTTTCTTTTTATCAGCAACTTCGACATGAAATACAAAAGGGTTTGTCGTGAAGGGGTCTGTCAGGGTAAAAAAGAAAAAAAGAAAAAATAAACTTGATAAAGAAATAAAGAAATTGAAAGACCCAATTACAATAGCTTATATATATATGTAGTTGAATTTTTTTTTATTTTATTATTTTTAAAATACCAACTTTGGCATCTTTCTTTACTTTCAATGTGTTTTTTTTTTTTTTTTTTTACTTTACTTTACTTTACTTCAATTTTTTTTCTCGAATTCTTAGTCTTTTGACTTGTTATCTGTATTTTTATTTAAAATTTTTTTTTATTCTTGTATAATTATTTGTTAAATAAAATTGAATTTTTTTAAAAAACTTTCATCATATAAAATTTATTTAAAAGTATTTAATTATAATTTTTAAATTATTTTAATGATTCATGATGAATTTGGTATTATCGATAAATAAAGATGTTAATATTTGATGTACTCTTGTAAAAATAAGTAATTTTAGATGGTAAAAATACTGTGTATACTATCATTTTCTTATTTTGCTTTATTTCTGCTCCAATTTTTTAAGTACCTACTCTCAAGCGTCCAATTATTTTAATTAATTAACGCATACCTCTTTTTTTTCTTTCAAGTATCAAAAATAAATCTCTTTTACATATACTTTATACAGATTTTTTTTTTTTGTTTTTCTACATATTATTTGATTATTATTATGTTTACAAATACTTGTTTAAAAAAATAAAAAACATAAAACTCTTTGATAAATTTTTATATTTGTAAATGTATATTGAGTTGATATAAAAAACATATTTATGCAATTCTACACACGTTTTTCAATTATCAATATGGACTTTTTTTAATTTAAGTTTTACGATCAATTGCATATTGCTGAATTTAATCAAGTATTTATTACATGATATTATCGTTGTCTTTGATAATAATTCACAGTTTTATTTTATTTTTATTTTTTTACGACTGATCTACTTTTATTGTATTTTATTTTATTTTTTTTTTATGTTCATTGTGTTTTTTAAAATTCAATTTTTCATAAAAATATTTTAGTTATTTAATTGTATTAATTTTTTTTTTATTTTAAAATTTCTTAACCAGTTGCTACATTGAATTTTGTCATCCCTACTATTTTAAATCACCAACCACTTGATGCACAATTTAAAAAAAAAAAAAATAAAACAAATTTCTTTAAACTATAATTTTGTTGATTTAAGTTTAAAAATTATTTTTGTAATAAATTCACTTAAGATTTTTCTGTAAATATTTATTAAAACAGCAACTTTATTATTATTAAACTAAAGTATAGTTTTTTTTGTAAGAAATTTTAGCAGATTATTTAATGAAAAATATATTATCGATTGCAAAATATACATTAAGATAAGATAAAAATAAGTAAAATTTTTATAAGTAAATAATTAAAAAAAAATAAAATTGTATTTAAATTTTATTTGTAAAGTTCATCAAGAATTTCACTAATCTCATTTACCGATAAATCATTTTAATAAAATTTTCAAGTATTCAAGAAATCTATTTATTTTTTCATTATTATTATTAACTTTTACCAATATTATTTTTTATTTTTGTCATAAAATTTTATTTCTTCGATGATTTCATTTCAATTTAAAGTCCAAGGTAGTTATACAAGAAAAAAGTAAACAAAAAAAAAAAAAAAAATTCTATGTACATTGAAATAATATTAATATTTAACGACTAAATTTTTTTTTTTTTTTTGTTTTGTTTAATTTATTATATATAAAACAAGTACTTTTTACCACATATTTAAAAAAAAAATACATTGTTTATACACTTAACTTAATTCAATTTTTATGGTGTTCTTTTTATGAAACCTTTTTTTTTTTTTTTAGTCTAAAAGTACAATTTTAAATTTAATTAAATTGTAATTTACGTTTATTAAATTTTCCCGGATATTTTCATTAATATATTTATTTAAAAATATTTTTTTGCTTTTATATATATATATCTAATAGAAAATTTAAAGCATGTAAATAATTACATATTTTTCATTATTTATTTATCGAATAATATATCCAATATATATTTTTTGAATTTTATTAATGAGAATGTAATATTAAATAAATAATTAAATATTTAAATTAATTTACTGTATTTATGAATGTAAATTATAATTTAATATTTTTCATACAATTAACAATAAATTTATTATTAATGATCATGTTATTTTAGAGATAATATTTTGTTTTTGTAAATTCATATTTATACAAACAAATATTTACTGAGTTTCTGTATAAATAATCAAAAATATCATTGTGACAATACAATTAATGATGAATTAAACAAACACATTTCACATTATATTATATTAAAGTAAATAAATATTTTCAGGGAAATTATAATGGATACTTTTATGAAACATATATAATATAAATGAAACTCTATACACTCTTGCAACATGAAAGTCCAATTATTAGTTTAATAACAACAATTTAAAACATGTCAATTATAAATTATTTATTTTAAAAAGTTAAATATCAACTGTGTATATATTTTTCATTTCAAATATTATAAAAAGAAAGATAAATTATTTATCAAACATTTAATGGAATAATATGAAAAATAGATTATCTCTCAGTCATGTGAATAAGGGTGTCATGATACAATTTAAATCAATTTAGTTAAACTTTTAATGAAAAAAGTCAAGTAACAAGACAAGTATTTGAAAGATAACATCTTTTACTATATCATTACATACATTTATAATTATAATCCTGTAATTATAATCTATTTATATCATCTCTTAGTCTAAATGATACCAAGATGAAAAATAAAATTGGATTAGTCCTTGCAGACGTTATTTTTTTTTTTTTTCACTTTCAAACCAACCCTCAACCCCTAAATGTATTACATGAAGTTTATAAATTATTCCTTCAAATTCAAGTGAATTTTATAAATTAATTTATCTTTCTGTATATACATATTTAAAAATCAAAGTAAATTTATTATTTTATTTAATTATATATATCAAAAATTTAAATAAATATTTTGATGAAATTTATAATAGGGTGTTAATTGTCAAATATATGTATACCTATATAATATTTGTCGAGTATTAAGCAATTTTGAATACTTAGAAACAAGCTTAAAGGGTTAATACCTGTCTTTACCTATCTATCTTTTGGTGTCTTTCACTTGAACCCGCATAATTTGATATCGATTCGATTAATCTACATCGTCATCACTTGAGGCTATACGCATGATTATCATCAATTTCACAGATATACCTCAGCATGTGGGTTTGATATAACATTGCAAAGATACATCTCTCCCTTAACCCTCTATACTACCCCTTTCCATATCTCTTTTGCTGCTGTTTTCTCAAACCCTTATTTACCATTAAATCCATGAAACAAACCGCAAAACGTTTCGGTTAACTTTACAGTAAATACTCAAATATATACATATAAGAACACACACAAATACCATTGAAAAAAAAAAATTTCAAAATGATTTACTACAGATGATTAAGTAAAATATTTAATACAAAAAAAAAAAATTATTTGACAAGTAAAAGAATAACAAGTGTATGTATATATATAGGTTTACTTATTTCTTTACTTTGATGTGTATATATAATTTTTTTTTCTTTATTTTTACTATTTTTTTACTTGTCACTTTATTATTATTATTTTTTTCTTTTAAACAGGGCTCTACAAAATATACATGAATACATCAACTTTTTGTGCTTTTTTAAAAAATTTATTTTACGTTTTTTTTATATTTTTTTTTACAAAAGAGATCGACCTTGCTCAGAGCTTGATATTTTTTTTCTTATTTCGATCTTTTTTTTTATAACCAATCTCCCACCATGTAGGGTGAGGAAATGATAAAAAAAAAAAAAAAAATAATACTCAAGGGTCATGTTCGACTAAGGCTAAACAAAAAATAAATAAATAAATGTATATTTTTTTCTGATGATCTAGTAGACACAAATTGATGTGGTATCATTTTTATTTTTTTTTATTACTTTTATCTTTTTATTATTACTTTTCAGCTAAATCATAGATTTTTTTGGTTGAATTTTTTTCATTTTTTGTATTTTATTACTATTATTCGTTTGATTATTTATTTATTTTTTAATCCTAATGGTTTTATATTTTTATTTTAAATTAAAATTATTTAGTTAGAATATTTATTTAAAAATAAAGTGTATATACTAACTATAAATTTTAATTATCTTTTATTTTTAAATTTATTATTATATTAATTTTTATTTTATTTTTTTTAAAAAGTCAGATTTTATTAAATTATATAGAATAGTAAATCGAGGTTAAATATATATATATATGAGACATTGATGTATAGTATACACTGCATGTCTTCGTTAAATGGGCAAATGGAGGGTTAGTTTTAATGCTCACATTGGATTTTCCATGGGCTTAAATACACGATCTACCTCGGCTATCTTTTATCAAGCTATTTTACCCAAAAATCCCTTTTTACTTTTTTTGAGGCCGTATATAATTACTACAACAAGTAATTTTATATATATTATTTTAAATAATACTTTTATAACCACGTAGTATTTACTTAACAAAATCGTACACATTAATTAATTGAGACAAGAAAAAATTACATAAATAAATGTACAACATATTATCAACTTGATAAAAAAAAAAAATAAATAAATACAAAAAAAAAATTATTATAGTCAACTCATTTAAATGAAATATAAATAAATATATAAAAAACGAGGTGGCAAACTGAGTGTTGAAATCAAAAGTAAAGTATAAAAAAAAAAATAATAATAAAATAAATATTTCATGAGAAAAAAATAATAATAATAATGTAACACGAGAGATATTGTATAGAAGAAAAAGTTTAAGATTCACGCAAAAATATGGCATACAGACTTTTTTACTTTTCTTTTGAGCCCTTATAGTCTAACAAATTTTTTTTTTCTTTCAACATTTTTATTTTTATGTGTATACTTTTTTTTTTCATATTTTTTCACCTTTCACCTATCTGCACTTAAAACTCCATGTTGCATATATATTGTTTTTATTATTTATTTATTTATATATATTTTTTTTTTTAATTTTATGCAAGAGATTCGTAGGGGTCTCGTTATCACTAAAGAGAGAGTATAAAAAGATAAAGTACAAATAAAAAAAATTACAAAATAAAAAAAAAAAAAATGTATATAATGCAAAGAGAAGAAATGAAAAAAAAAAAAAAAATGTAAAGAAATAAAATAAGATAAAAGACCAGAAATATAAAAAAATAAAAAAAAAAATTAGAACAAGAAAAATGTGTATTCGGATGTGACAAGATATACCTTGAATATTATTTTTGTGACAGAAAAATAAAAAGGGAAACTAGAAAAAGGGAGATTGTCAGATGATGTTGAGGTTTTCCGTTTCGATATCAAAAAAAAATGCAGTGAATAGTACGACATTGTAACATTTCATGTATCATATAGTATAAAATATATAGAAAACTAACGAAATTTTCAAGAATAAAACTATCACGGGACTTCCAATTGACGAGGTGTAACATTGAAATTGCTACTCTGGATCAGAAACGAAGTAAAGTGTCCTTTTGTCTAAATATATATATACATGTACAGAAAAATACAAAGTTGGATGAAAATACGAAAAAAAAACCTATAGAGGATGTTTCACCTCCCTTGAGACCAATACAGCTTTATCCTCTCATTCCTCTCGATACTATACACTATACACTACTAATAAAAAAAGTTGGTACTCTTTCGATTTTTCGCTAGTCAATCTTTCTTAAAATCTCACATGCTTTAACTTTTTTTTTTTTTGTTTTTATCCTACAATGATTTATGATCATTTATATATAATTGGAAATTAAAATAGTATTTTTTTTATTTGAATTTAATCATTAAACAATATTTATTTATCTGATTATTTTATTTTCATAATTCATGAGTTACGAAATAATAATTTAAAAATAAAAAATATTGTTAATAAACAATTAAACGATAATCAATTAAAAAAGAAATTATATTATCCATTCATTTGTTAAATTATAAAAAAGCTAATAAATTAATATCCTATAATTATCTTTGTTTCAGAAAAAAATATTAACAATGTATCAGTTAAAAAAATAACATCAACGCAAAACAAGCATCAACAGAAAAATAAAAAAAAAAATTACAATAATAATAATAAAAACACACAGCTATTGTCATAAAAAACAAAATCCTGTTTAACAATAAAAACAGTGTAAAAAAGATTTTGGATAATGGAAATGTAGTAAATTGTTGATAATATAGTGTGTGAGTGTATATGTGTGTGTATATAATAGCAAGTTTTTAAGCAAAAAAAAAGAGATAAAGATAAAGAGGGTAGTAGTTGGTTGATTGTTAGGGTTAATAGTAATTGAGACCTCAAAAGGTCCATTCGTAATATAGAATGGACCAATTTATTGATATTGAGGACATTGATGAGACAGTCTTATTGTGGCTGAATACACAGTGTTCTGAATACATGACATCGTCGGTTTGCCTGTGCCAAACTTTGGTAATTGCAATACCGATATACCAAGATATTTATGATACAAGCAGGATTGTAATTTCTGGCTAATAATTATGGTCAATTGTGTTGGATATAGTGAATTAAAATAGTGAAAAAGTTTCAAAGTGAGAGATTAAAAAAAAAAAATTAAGAAAAAGAAAATAAAAAATTTGTGTTAATTTTATAGAAAAAAAAAAAAGAGTGATATATATATATTTTTTTTGTTTTTTGATCAAGTGTAAGTACTAGAATGCATCACAGTGCTAGTTATGGTAGTGGTCCACAGGAGCGTGTCCACCAGGTTTCAAGAGCCTCGGGGACAACTACAATTGATGGAAAATGTCCATATGAATCTTATCAAGCTCCAATACCAGATTGTTGTGCAGCTGCAGCAGCTGCTGCTGCACAAGAAACATATCCAAGACCACCAAGTGCTTATGATGGACGTTGTTATGATGATTGTCAGAGAATACGTACATCCTATCAAGAGGAAACATTTCCTCAGGTATAATGTTAATATTATTATTTATATTATTAATTTTCTCGCATGAAAAAATAAAAAAATAATAAAATAATTTATAATTTAATAAACATAAAAGTAGTATAATCAATGAATAGTCAGACAATGTATAAAATTCTTCAAATGATTTTGGAACGACAGAGAATTTGGGGGTGTAAATTGAAACATAAATTATTATAAATAAAAAAAAAAAGCTTTTAAAATATTTAAATACTTTTTTGAATACATATACAATAATAAAGTATTTAAATTTTGTGTTTTTTTTTTTTTTTTGTGTCATATGAAATACGGAGTCAATTGGAGAAAGCTCATTTTGGTTAAAATTTAGTTAACAGAATTTCCCAAGTGCCTCAAAGCCACTCTTATATAGTAATTCATGTGAGATAAGTGTACCAATACATACAACTATTTGAAGTATTTTATATACATTTATATATTTAAAGATAGACACTCGAATTGCTGTCAATTCACAAAGTGCACACCTCAAATCTCTTAATGTATATAATATTCATCAATTGCTTGACTTTGTACCAGGGTGAAAAAGAGTTTATATTTATTAATGCATCACGTGACATGAACATGACAACTCTTGTGAAACAATTGTGTGATATTCACAGATGAACTCATCTCTACAAGTCACATTTAAATATATATATTTTATAAATTCAATATTACTTTGAGCAGTTATCAAAAGTTCATCAAATTTTATCATCAGAATGTTTAATTAGTTGTATATTTATTACTCGTAAAAATATATATCAAATATTTATTTAAATATTAAATTTTAATTTTAATAAAATAAAATAAAATATAATAAAATATTATTTATTAGAAATTATTTGTTATTATGAGACTTAATATTGTAAATTTTTATAGACCATTTTTTGTTTGTCTTTTATTATTGTTTAATAGTGTTTGTTGTTATAGTTATCTCATCAAAATCATATATAAAAAAAAGTTTATTGTTAATGAAAAAGCACAGTATGGTACACTCAACCACAAAAAAATAAAAAAAAAAAAAAAAAACAAAAACAAAACTAGTTTTAAAATCTTTTGGTTGTACTTGTAATTTTGCTTTTTTATTTGTCTTTTATTTTATTTTATTTGAACGTTAAATGTTATCTATTTGAAAATAATTTAACGAAATAATTAAAATCATTAAAAGGAATAAAATAAAAATAATAAAAAAAATATATATATTGTGTATGCAAAGACAAGGCAGATGTTGTAATTCAATTAAATACAAAACATTCAGCACAAGTTAATATTTGGCATGGTAAATATTATTGACCTTATTACGATGTTGGCGCCATTCTAAAATCGTGCCAACTTGAATTTATCAAATTTCAACATTTAACTGTATAATATTTAAGTCATAAAATTATACTAATTAACGTAATTGTTCATGTATCATAGTTTGAATTTAAATCAATACTATAAGTTTATTTTGTATTCAAAGTTTTAAAAATTAATGAAAAATAAATATATTTTAATATTTTTAATAATAAAAAAAAATAATATCAACTGTCTACTAAAATTTTTAACTTTAAACATATTATCTATATTAAAATATTAATTTATTATAACTATATATAAATTAGAAAAAAAAAAAAAACAACAATTTTTTTTTCTAACTTAATTAAAATTAATATTTTTTGCATTTATAAAACCATGATTATTTTATCAAACATTCAAAACTTTTTCTTAATGAAAATTTACATTTTTTGATAACTCTTTTATATTATCATTTTTTTTTTTTTATTATTATATAAATTAGTTTTTTAATTTTTCCAACCAACCATAGATATAATATATTAAATTTTATAAAAAAAATTTATTTTACATATTAATTTTATGATTAATAATGATATATCAAAATTCAAAAGTTTAATAATTTAATTTTTTTTTTGTATTAAAATATTTAATAGCAAGAGATACCAACACCAGGAATATTACGTTCACAATCAAGAGTTGGTTATGATGATCAAAGATCACAATCACGAGTTGGTTTTACAACTGATTCAAGATGTCAAAGTCGTATGGGTTATGATCATAATGATACTGGAGGTGGTTATTTGGATCAAAATGATCCAAGAATGTATTGTACTGGTACATATTGTATGGGTGATACGATGATGGCTAATTCAAGAGGTGTTTGTGGTGAAGAAGTTGAGCTTGATATGAGAAGACATATACAAGCATGTGCATGTACCTGTAATCACATGGGTTATGGTAACTACATGGACTATCAGGTAATGTAAATTATATTACATCACTTATTTTGGATAAATCATTTTTACCATCACACTTTTCATTTTTTCTTTTTTTTCAATTATTTTTTTTTACCGTTTCATTTTGTCATTCTATGGTTTTTATCTCATTCCATTCTATACATTTTCCGTTCTCTCTATATATATATATAAATATTTTATTTTATTTATTTTTCAATTTAATCGTTGATTCTCGATTTGAAAAGCGATGGAAAATAATACAAAAAAAAAAAAAAAAAATAATACAAACCATCAGGCGTGAATGAATTTCAAGCATTTGTTTTTTCAACTATTTTAAAAATTTTTTTTTGTTTTTTTTTTTCATTTTATAAATTCATTTATTTTTATTTTTGTTTTGTGGTAATACCATTTGCCAAGTGTCCCTTTGAAAAAGAAGCTGATGGTTGGACAATAGAAGCTAAAAAAAATAAGGTTTTAAATACTATTGATTTTTTTAATGATTCAAATATTTTTTTATTTTCAAATGTATATATCAAAAATGGATTAAACAATATATATATATATTTTTGTTTTGTTTAAATTGTTTTTTTTTTTTTTTTTTCTCTATTATTCTCTATCCAGTCTATTTTAATATTTTCAATATTGCTGACCATCATTATATTCATAGAGTCACTTGACAATGTACTATGCACTAGAATGATGATGTCATTCTCTTGTTATTCATGTAAACAATATATATACATATATTCTAGGCCAGTCAATATATTGATTCTTCAATTTATGATACGTTCATGGCCTTGTAAAGATGCAATATTATATAATTACCGGAAAATAAATTTAATTGATTATGCAAAAGATTTAAAATAGATAGTTACACAAAATATATATTCTATATTTACAAAATTATATCATTGAATATGATAATACAAATATAAATATACAAACAACTTTTCCAATGTATTTATCAAACAAATTTTACATCAGCATCTGTTTTTGATCACATGCGCATTTTAAAATACCAATATTCAATCGTCTTGTGTACACGTTAAAGTTATTATAAAATATATATATATATATATATAGTATTCAATATTATAAAAGCATATCTTGACTATTTATATTTATTTTTATTTTTAATATTTATATATATTATTCAAAATAACCTTTCAAGTTGCGCGTGTTTGCAATATATATATTAATAAGTTATTTGAATTATTATTTTTTTTTATATTTTAATATTTCATTCATATATAAGAATATTAGGTTTTTCTTTTTTTCATGATTAATGCAGTACATGCATTGCAGAAAAAATAATAAATATATATATATATATAAAAACTTGAATGATCATAGATCTTGATGCCAGACCAAAAAGCCTCTCTACTACTCACTTCAAGTTTTTCAATGTATTTGAGAAAAGCCATATTGAGTTTTACCACGCTAGTGAAAACTAAAATCTAAAAGTTTTAAAAAGTCAACTATATATACATGTATATGTATAAAATAAGCCAAAATCGCGGTTACTGGTTATTTTAGTGGTATAAAAAAATATATATATAGGTATATACATGATGATAAATATATATGTAGAATTACTGAGCTTTACCTCGATGCCACAGCATTGCAGTTAAAAATTTTTTTTCAGTAGCATAGTTTATGTTTTACGTTGTCTCTCAACTATCACAATATATAATCATTCATTTATATATATATATATGAAATGAATTTTTCTCTTTATTGCATATTCATCTTTATCACTTGATTCGCATCTATATAAATAACTAATGAATTTTCAAACCAATCAATGTCTTTTGCAATTTCTGATTATTCAATTCTTTTGTTTTCTATTTATCTCTTTTCATATATCTATTAATTTTCTTTATTTGCATATTATAAATCAAATAAAAATAAATTTATATATTTATATTAATTATAATAATTATATTTATTATACACTCTTGTTCATCCTTTGAAACTAATTTTCTTTGCTTGAGAAAATATAAATATAATATTATGTATTTTCTATTTACTAAAATTTAATTATTTTCATAATTAAAAGTGTTTAATAATTTATATTAAATTTTAATTATATATTAATCATATGATAAATTAAATTATAATAATTTTTTAAAAATATATAGATTTTTATTTTAAATTTAATGAAAAAAAAAAACAAAAAAAAATGTGTTATATATATATATATTGTAAAACCAATCTTGTGGATGGATATTTCTTGGTAGACATTTTTCAATCTTTTTTTTTTTTTTTTATCCATTATAATTATATATATATATATATTTTACTTCAAAAGATGCATTTTCATCTTTATCGTGACCACACCAGTATATTCCCCGGTCACCTTGATGCCTCCCTAGTCACCGTTGCCCAGACTAACACCCTAGATAACTTACACATACACACAGTAATATATATTTATACCCGTGTATCATAGAGAAAGCATCCCTTATTCTCATACACATACATACATATAGGGTATACATAAAATATACCTTATACCATCAGTCTGGGGTTCTCGTTTGTCGTTGCCTGCACAACCATTATAGGTCGAGAATAATAATACAAGGGGATTTTCAACCCCCAGATTTTCTGGTGTCTTTGTTTGCACCCTTTTTTTTTTATTTTTTTTTTTACACGACCTGAATAGAAACTAAAGGGGTTTCAATCGGTGACCATTTCATATATAGAATGTGTAAAATATTTAGTGTCCACTTTTACTTGGTGCTTAAGAATAAAACATTTATATTCTGTACATGTGTAACGAAAAAAAAAAAAAAAATTGAAAAAAAGCTTTCAAGATTATAGAAACGTAAAAAAATTAAAATAATTTTTTTTTTGTTTTGTAAAGAAAAAAAGGGGTTGAACAAAAATGTAAATAAATAAATTAAATTGTTATTATTATTTTTATAAAAAAAATAATAATTTAATGTCTTGTTTGTATGATGGTTAAATGACAATGATAATAATAATTATGTCTTGAATTTTTGATAGGGTATCACCCCCAAACATACAATTGATATCTACATCTTTATGACTTCTTTACAACTCTGTTATCTTTAAACAGCTATTTACCTAAATCATTCAAACACCATTTAATATCTACAACATTTATATCTATATATATTATATAAGTATAAATATAAAAAATAATAATTTTAATGATGTAATAATAATCGATTTTATATTGATCAATAATATACAATTTAATCATAATAAAATAGACAATTACTTGATGAATTGTAAAACGAGATTTTATTATTTATAAATGTTGTTGAATAAAAAAAAAAAAAAAGTTTATAAACTTATAAATAATAATAAAATAAAGATAAATAAAAAAATAAAAAAATAAATAAAATAATAAATAAATATAAAATAAGGATAAAAATATTATTGAGAATGCGGTATTTCTATATACAAAAAAATAAAAGGAACAAAAATTTGATTTTATTGATTTTGCGTCATCATTTACTATTTGATTATATGAAATAAAATATCTTGAAATTATTTATCAAATATATTTGTGTATTATTAAAACAGCAACAAATAATTGATTGTTTATTTATTAAATGAACAAAACTTTTTTGTGAATAATAAATAAATGGATTATCATTTTGTCAAGGTTTATTATGACGATGCAAGTTTACAAATTCTGCATGAGTTTATGAGAGCATCATACCCAGCTATATACTTTGAGCTTTTTATTGTTTTTTTTAAAAAAAAACTTTTCTACCTATATTGAACCCCATGACGCAGCTTTTTTTACCGCAGTATCACTCATGCTCTGTCACTCTTTATAGATATGCAGTGACCCTTTCAATCAGTAACCCTGTCCTACCATTTTTTTTACCCCACAAATAAAATGTATAAATATATATATTTGTTCAGTTTTCACTTGCTTCGAAAAAACAAACTTTTTTGAAAATTCCCGCATGACTCTGTTTTCTTATATTTATTTTATTTTCTCTCTTTTTCTTAAATCCATCTTTCATACTTGTGCTTACACACCCTATATATATCATTTCTCAAACTACCCATAATACTTTTGATTTCCAATTCTTTTCACGACCTTAACAGACGCCAAAAACTATTTTACCTTGTAACTTGACAGGCCAAGTTTTTGATAGGGGAAAGAAGTTGCCTTATTACCCGGATTTTATCAAGCGATAGATTGGAAAATGGTTTAAGCTTACTTCAATTTGACTCGAATTTTTTGACAATAATAAATATATACAAATGACAAATGAAATAAAAATAATAAATAACAAAATATAAAAAAAGGGAAGTATAAAAAATAGTCACGAAATAACTTGACCATTAATTATAAATCTTTGTAAAAAATAAGAATTAATATTGACTTTTAATCTTAAGATTTTTATTATAAAAATAAAAAAAACATTAATAAACTAAATTTTTATGTAATAATCAATATTGAGCTTAGTTTATAACCAAAATATAAAAAACTTTCATCATCTGAAAATCAAAATAAAATAGATAAAAAAATTACTAAACTCACCATTAATTCTAGTTGACGATGAAATTTCTTGATTGATGATGTTCCATTGAAATTCATATCATCTGCAACAATAATTTTAAAAAAACTTGTATAATTCTGAGCTTTTTATTATTTGATTTTTAATAAAAAAATTAAAAAAAAAAAAAACAAAGTTGATTTATAATAAAAAAAATAGTTATCTATCTAGATATATAGTAACCTAAAGTTTTAATTTCAATTTTTTAAGTACATAACAATAAATTTTATTTCTATCACATAATATAATTTAATATTTTTATAATATTATACAAGTCAATTATTAAACATAACAATTGATATTCATTAAACTTTGTTGATCAATGAAAATTAAATTTTATATTTATTTAAATTAAATAAATGAAAATAAACAATGTTTATAGTCATTTGAAGATTGATGATTTTTTTTTCTTTTTTTCAACTTAATAAACAAGATAAATGAATTGAATTTAACAAAGCTAATAAATTATTTGAAATTAATTTAGTTAAAAATTAAAAGTAATACTGTAACAATAATAGTATTTTTTTATTTTTTTATTTTTTTTGGAATTTTTTAATTATCAAAGTGCGTAGTACGAAAAATAGAGAAATGACAAGAAAAACAAAAAAAATCGAGGGTAGGTAGATAAAATGCGAGAGAAAATTGCTGACCCAGACAGAAATATATATGAAAAAATGTAAAAGATGGGGGTAGATATATATTTTTCGAGGCGCAAGAGAGCTTTTACTGGGTCGAGCTGTCAGTTTTCAAATCCGTGTCACGGGTGGAAAATTAATCGTTTTTTTCATCACTCTTCTCTTTAAAATCAGCAAAAAGCAACATTCTCAGTATTCAACTCATAATGTTGGAATTTCTTGGGGGTTGTAAAATTTAAAAGTCACTTTACGTACAGTTTGACTGCCTTGTGCTTAATTTTAATTGGTATAAAATATTTTTTGCTACATTATTTATTTTGTATATTGAAATTTGCAATATTTATGAAAAAATAAAAATAGTAAATTAGATTTTAAATAAGAAACAATAAAAATACAAAAAATTTAAAAAAAAAAAAAAATTTTTTTTATATGGAAAATCAAGTTATCATTGAACTTATTCATTTATATTTTATTATTATTTTTTTTTAAATCAAGTTCACTAGGTCGTATATACAATCGGTGTGATAAATCGATTTTTAGTCACTCATCTTTTGAGCCACCACTTTTTTTTTTTTTTCATCACAATATCAAAAGACAGAGTCAACAAACCATAAGTAAATAAAGATTTGTTTCTCAACCACAAACTCATCAATCTTATAAGTTTTTTGATTTTTTTTTTTTTTTTATATCATTTATAATATATAATAATATTTTTTTTATATATTTTAATGTGCAAACTCCATATGATAAAAGTAATATTACAGCATATGAAATTTAAATATGTAGATATTAAATCAACACGTTGACTTTCATATATATATATATAGTCAAATATATTAATTTAAAAGTTAAACAAATTCTATACATGACATAAAACTATCAAAACTTGTGGAAAATTCAGTGGCTGATAAAATATAAAGTTTATAAATTTTATAATCCAACTAAAATTTTTATTTATTGAATTTTCTTTGTGTTGCAAACACAAGCACCTTTTTTAATTATGATTCATTATAATGTCTAATGAAATTTATATATATTTACATAATATTATTATTATTATTATTATTATTATTATTATTTATATACTTTTTATAAAAAAAATTTGTTTTCATCAACATTAAAATGTATATATTGTATTATTTTTAGTAAATATAATAAAATAAACTGTAAAGTTTAAAAATAAAATTAAATTAAACTTTTAAACTTGATAATAACATTTAATTTTATATATATTGAAATAAAAGTTATCGTATATCCTTGAGATTATGGATTTGATTTTAAACGAAAATCCAGAAAATTGTATTGTTCATTATGGAAAAAAAAAATAAAATAAAATAAAACTATTGAAGAGTTTAAGTGAGGTCTAGAGGCCAAGTTTGCTGAGATAAGAAAGATAAAAGTTAAAAAAAAGAAAATGAAAAAAAAAAAGTATATATACTTGAAAACAGTTAAGAGTTTTTTGATCGTCAAACAATCGATAATATAACATTGGCACACAAGTACAATTATTATTGAATTTCCATCAGACACCCTCATTTTGTGATTTTGCAACATTAACCCCTTCATAAACATTGACATCAACGATCGAATAGGTGAAGGTGAATCTTTTTTATTATTATTATTTTTTTTATTTTTTTATTTTTTTCCATAGCCAACATAATCGACACTTAATTCTTTAGTAGGTAACAGAGGTCACGCCCATATGTTTTTTTCAAAAAACGTGAGCAGAATTTTTAAATTTAATGCGGGACTAAAGTAAAAAAAAAAAATATAGTTATATGTTTCAAAAATTTTCAAATGAAATAAAAATGAGAAAATATGTTGAAAATGATAGATTTTCTAAAAAATGACATTTTAACAATCAAAAAAAAATAAAAAAATAATAAAATAAGGGGAAAGAAATGATACGTGTGTGGATCGAGTCATTCAATAACTTAACGTTGAAATATATACAATGAAAATATGAGATATTTTAAAATAGATAGAAAAATGTCTTGGATATAAGAACTTTGCATCAATTTTAAATTTTGCAAGAAGGGCCAATAGAAATAATAAAAATAATAAAAAAAATTGACGGAATGAAAAGGAGAAAATATAGTTACCGGAAAAAGGTTGTATTTTTTTTTTTTTTTTCATTCAACGATTTTCTATTTATTGATTTTTAATATTTGTTTTTTTTTTTTGCCAATAAAAACTGATAAAAATCACTGAAAAAAAAATATTATTTTATATATATATAAATATATGAAAATTTAAAACCAATTGGTTAAACTATCAAATAATATTTTTATTAAAATGACAAAATAAATTTAATTCAATTAATTGAAATTATAAAATCAAGAATTTTTGATTGTCAATTAATATTATTTAAATTATTTCATAAATCATTAAACAATTTAAAATGAATTTAAATATCAAATATCACTATCAAGTATCTGATCAATTGTTAAATTAAATATTTAAAGTCTCTAAAATAATTTATATAATATAAAATCTACATATGACGTGACAATTTTATATGCAATGTGTCATCCTTTTTGACATTATTTCACAATCGTTTACTCAACATTAAATTGTCAACACTCTCAGTACACAATCACAGAACAATAGTAATAATTAAAAAAAAAAAAAAAAATAGAGAGAAATAAAATTACAAAAAAATTAAAAAAAAAAAAAAAAAATGCAATTCAAGTTGAAAGATTCAAAAATAAAAAAATATTCTTATAAAAATGAAAAAAATCTTCAGACAAAGAAAAAGAGGACAAGAGAACATCGTTCATTTTTAGATATACAATTCTTATATACCTTTCAGTAATAATTCACATTACCCACAAAGAAAACTTTATCCTATACAGCAACAGCCTGGTTAAGAAAGACTTAAAAAAATATATATAAAAAAAAAACCAGAAAAAGGAATAAAAGTGTATAAAAGAAAGACATGAAGCATGAAATAGATCTCACTTTGTACACTCATCTCATTCAGGTTGCAAATATATATATATAGTCACTTGACTTACACTAAAGCAGTAACTAAATATATATATTTAAAAATAATATACACAAGTACAATATGTATAAGTTACATAAGTCAATATATAGGCGTATATGTTTTTAAGTACAAAAGTCTTTCAAGCATGTTAAAGTAATGTACCATTAGTATAACGTTGTCATTCTCAATAGGGTATATGTCATCGATAATGCGACCACTCTGCCCTCTTACTATTGCCATTGGCATTGCATAATAAATATTTATAAATATATACATACATATATATTTATCTTTTCAACAACATTCAGGCATCAGGCTTTTATATCGAGTTCATATATATATATGATAACAATTGATATATAATATGCGCATATCCCTATGTACCATTCACCAACCAGCATAAATATCAAGGGTTCACAATATAAATGACATATTTTTTTACATTTATATATTATATTTTATATAAATAAAAAAAAAAAACACTTATATTAAAAATCCTGCTAAAAATCAACATTTGTTGAAAGCAATATATATCACAAAATTTTGAAATATATAAACTGCACACACAGACAATGTAACATTCAATTTTTGATGTTGAAATGTTGTAGATTATATAGATGTACAATTTGACATATAGGTATATGACCTGGGGGTGTAACTGGACCCAGACATATTCCACACGTTGGTACTTTATCTCAAGTGTAAATGTGTTTAAACGTTTACTTGTAAAATCATTCACACATATAGCTAAGCAATTCAAGGAAATAATCATCCCAGGTTAAGTTTAAAGTAGAACACACATGTACTTTATATATATGTATAACTACAATCACTATATCACACCATCATTTTCAAACACTTCCGTTACCATACCCTTGTCCAATTAACCCTCGACTGACGGGCCTAGTTTACTCATTTTCTTTTTTTTTTTTTTATTTAACTCATCTTGTTCATTCTGGGGTAAAACTCATTGCTAATGCCTAGAAGCTGCTTTCTACTAACTCACTAGCTTTTGTCTGTTTTTTTATTTTTTTATTTTTTTATTTTCAATATATATACTAGATATACTTAGATATATATGTATATATGTACAATAGCACTTGCATGATATAGGTAAAAAGGATGAGACTATACTGACTAAAAGTTTATCCAATGAAAAAAAAAAATGACTATATAAAACTTTTGAAAATCACAATATAATCCTTTTTAACTTCAACGTTTTATTTTATTTTTTTATAGTTTTAATTTTTATTTAAACTACTTTTTTAAATACATGTAATGTGCAAGTATTTAATCGTCAATTTGAATATATAAAAAATGCATCTAAATATTTTTTTATTTTTATAAAAAAAAAATTATTTTTATTGGTATGATGTGAGACAAGTGTGTGAGTCACAAACAAGCACAAAAATTGAATCGACAAATAAGGGATGAAAATATATAGGGTAAACTCAAACAAGAATGAAATGTGACAAAGAAAAACAATAAAAAACAATAAAAATAATGATAATAATAAATAAATAAAGCCAAAACTCTTAGAGAGACAAATTGTAATTCCAAATTCAACCCTCAGGCCAATGTGAAGATCTGCTACCACTATACCATTTGTTTCATGATTTTTTAGAAAATATTGTCAAGTTTTTGTTTATTTATTTTATTTATTATTTTCTCTTGTTTTAATATTAAAAAAAAAAGAAAAAAAAATTTCCTTTCTTTTGTTATATATATATAATAATAAAAAAATATAAAAAAAAAAAAATGAATAGATTATAAAATATATTTTTTATATATTTTATTTTTTGATGTATACATGTATTTCTGAGAAAGGTGATAAAAATGAGATTACTTCGTGCTTTACATACGACAATACTCTCATTTTAGATATCATATATATAAATATATACACATTATGTTATACAATAGATGTTATACTATTGTCCTCTTTTACATTCAAATAGGATAAATTCAAAACAGCATTGAAAATTTGATTCTTGAGTTGATGTTGTCAATTTTCTACTTGTCATTTTTGTGTTAGCATCATTGATGCGAAGAAATATAATGTCCGGTACCAGGAACAAGCTATTTGCTTAAATCCATTACTCTTTCAATATTATTTTTAAAAAATAAAAAAAAAAAAGTATCAATATATATAAATATCAAATGAACCACATAAATAAAAATTTTTACTAGCCAAACTTTCATATAAAAATATAAAAAAAGATAAGTAGTAATAGTTGGACAAACAACTACATGATTTATTACAACAATGACCCTTGTCTATTTTCTGAATTTTGCATTTCTAGTTGTTTTGCACTCTGAAGTAATTTCATCATACTGACTGATACAATTATATCAACTATCTCACTCATCTCTTCTAATAGTAATTTCATTGGTGTATACAAATTTTATGTGCCAGTTGGTGCAACGATGTTTCTAGTAAAACAAAATCGAATACCACTATGTGTTCAATGTTTGTTTGTTGTCATTGTTTTTGTCTCTCTTTACTATATATAACATGTACAGACAATATTCAAATTTTAACGAGACATCGATCCATGAAAATGTTTTATATCTTTTATTGTCTTTCTCTGTATACTCTGTATATTTTCTCAACAGTAATTTTCTTTTTTTGTTTATATATTATTGCAACATTGATGAGGTTTTTAAATTGATATTAAATCAAGCGAAATTTGTTTTATCTAGTAAATTATATACCACATATTTATTTTATCTTTGTTTTCATTTAATTAAAAATTTTCATTGTTTTTTTTTTTTGTCTTTTTTATAATATATATAAATTACAAATTCTTTTTTGTCAATGTAATGAATATATATTTTGAAACTTTAGCAACTTGGATTGTACAATATAAAAAAAAAAAATGAAACAATAACTGTTATTTATAAACTTGATTAATAGTTGAAATTTAAAATACAAAAAAAAAATTAATTAAATAAATAATATAATTTAGAATAATTTATATAAATTAATTTTGAATTTAACAGATTGAATTTTGAAAATATCATAATATATTTACAAGAAATACAGACATTATTAAACAAATCAGAGTATTTACATTTACACTGACATTGTTGTTGTATTTTAAACTTACAAATCTAACAAACGACATTGTAACAAGAAATACTTTGAGTTGACTTGGTATACAATTATAAACAACTTGATAGTTCAAAGTCAAATAGCCAACACACATATATGTAACAACATAAATTTCAAAACCTTTGCAATATACAAACACAAATATATATGTATATTTATATAAATTTGTATATATATGTATACTGATGAATATAGTCTCATCATTCATGTCCTTCACTTGTCTATTTTAGTGTTTATTTCTTCGTCTTTTGATCTCTCTATCACAAGATTTAAGTGACTATACGACACCTTGTTACAGTCTATTTGTAAATCACATCGTCACCTTGATAAACAACCCAGATAAATTTAAACAACAACATTCCAAAATCAACATTGTTGATATAATATGGTATCATAAACAAAAGACATTGGTTTATAGAATTTAATAATTAATTAATTGATTCAACTAAATTAACTAATTCAATTCAATCAAATGATGAAATTTATAAGATGAAATCAAAGTTTGTCAAGATAAATTCAATAATTTTAAATGATTTAAAAAAATAAAATAAATATAATCATTCACGTTTTATATTTATAAAAAAAAACAAAAAAAAAAAAAGTATTTGAAGAATAAAAAAATAAAATAAATTAATACAAGTTAGATGTTGAACAAGGTAGATCTTGAAACTGTCGTATCTAGGTTAGTTGAGTTAGCTCTACTATGGAATATATAAAACTGTTGGCAAACTTATTCCACACCAAACTTGAGACATGTTTATATTTTATTTTTTTAATATTTTTAAATTTAATTTTTCTTATTTTTTATATTTCAAAATTGTACAACCAAAAATTAGATAAAAAATTAAATGGCTTAAATTTCAAGATATATATTTATATATTTATATTATAAAATAAACATCATTATTTTTCTAAAAAAACTTTTGACTTTAATGTAATTACTAATTACAAATTAGTATATTTATATATATATATATATATATTTTAATTATTAAATTTTAATTTTTTACAGACAACGTGCCTAACTGAATTACCAGATGTTGCACCATGCAACGGAACAGTACGTCTTCCACCACCATGTATTGAATCACCAAGTTCAGCAAGTAGTAAAGAAAGAAGAGATCAAAATCCAAGACATAAATGTCGTACTTTAGCACCAGTATTATTATTTATTGGTGCATTATTAATGGGTGGTTTATGTATACCATTTTTTTTACACTCTGCACCAGCAACACATCAACAAAGACTTGATGTTATCAGAAGGATACTAACTGAAGTGCCTCTTATAGATGGGTTAGTAAAATTTTCATTTATTATTATTAGTTATCAATAATTTATTTATTTATTTATTTATTATATTTAATTTAGGCATAATGATCTTCCATGGAATGTAAGAAAATTTGTTCATAATCAACTTGGTGAAATGAATTTGAGTAGTGATCTTGGTAGAGTTGATCCATGGGCAAGATCAGATTGGAGTCATACTGATATACCAAGATTAAGAGCTGGTCTTGTTGGAGCTCAGGTATATTTTTATTATTATATTATTTATTATTTATACTTAATAAATAAATATATATTTTGTACAGAGTTTTTTTTTTCAATTACTTAAAAAATTATTTATTTTTATTTATTTATATATTTATTTCAATCGAAGCATTGGGTCAACTTTATTTACTCAGCAATAAACAATAAACTGAATGCCAATCGAATAAATAAATAAATAAATAAATAAAAAAAACTTTTTATACAATGTCAGTGAGTAAATAGATATACAACTTTGCCATTTCATTTGTAACGAGATATCGACTTTTCATGTTTTATTTTATTGCATAAGCACTTTTGTATTATTTAACTATCATGTTTCGCTATCAACAAAACATTTTTTTTTTTTTATAAAATAAAAAATACACAACATCAAATGATAGTGATCGAATTTTCAAGCTTGTTATATGTGTCAATAAAGTGGTGCTTATATCTAACATATAGTTGTCTATAACGATATGTTGTTTTTGTAATACTAGACATTGATTTTCATTGGTTATTTTTTATATATATATAATAATAATTCTTAGTAAAGATTAAGTAAAAATAAATTACTTCATCGATAAACTAGTCTACAATGGGACAACAATATAACTCCAAAAAAAAAATGATGGTATATACTGGTTGACCAGCTTTATAGATATGACTCGATATATTTATTTATTTTATTTTTTTCTTTTTTTGTTTACTTAACTTACTGTTGGGATTATATACATTGATCACAAGATAAATTTTCTGGATACAAGTCTATAGCAAGGGATCTCGATAAATTACGATATAGTACATGAGGTAGGTCAACAAGTGAGCTAAGTTTTGTTCGAACGAGACATCCTTCGAGATTTAATGTCACCAGCAATTTTCTTTTCCACAAAGTTATTGAAAAAAAAAAAAAAAAAAATGGATCAATAAAATCATAAAAATAAATATTTATATTTCAATATTTGATAAATATTTAATTAAATTAAATTCAATTAAAAATATTTATTGTAATTGTATGAAGTAAATAAAGTTTTTGAAATTTAAAAAAAAAAGAAAGTAAAATGCATCAACAATTAAGGCATACTATGAATAAGCATAATGAATTATTGAGCCAACACAGTGTGTCCTTAATTTGATATATACATTATTATTATGTATATCAAATCTTGCTTCATTATGTAGATTATAAATGTGAATTGAAGCGTGACAAAGCATTGAAACAAACCAACCGACCAACCAATTGAATTCAAAATGTCATAAATATTTCAATCGAATGTAGATACATATTAACAATTTATAAATATATAAATATTTAGATAATTTTAACACCTTTTATAAATTTACATATATATATAAACCACGAAAACTATGTTATATCAGGAATCAAATATACTAGTAATAGTCCATCTTTTGAAGTATGCCAATTGGAATATAGTTATGTGATATTCTGTTCGATAAATGACCTAAATGCAATACTAAAGTTTAGCTTTGTCGATTACCTTCTATTTATGCTCGATTACATCATAGAACCCATTTGATATTGGCCAGCAATTGGTACTCACTCTACTATTTTCTCTCTCTCTTATTTTCAATTTGAAAATCAGTGTATTGCCCAAAATCATATACATATTTTCAAATTTTACTGTCATGATTATCATTTGAGAATCTTCATGTTAGTTTGAAAATATATTTATTCATATATATGATTTAATAAAGTAAACTCAAA
Organism: Lysiphlebus fabarum; assembly: GCA_011426435.1. NCBI lineage: Eukaryota > Metazoa > Arthropoda > Insecta > Hymenoptera > Braconidae > Lysiphlebus > Lysiphlebus fabarum. The sequence goes on along the minus strand of WSYQ01000250.1, from coordinate 148,421 downwards.
GGTTTCAAAATCTATTGAAATTTTATATTTTTTTTTATTTAAAAAAAAAATTTTCAAGTTTTGTAAATTAAAGTGGGTCATTGAATATTGGCAAAACTGATGCCTAATCAATAAACTCTTGAAGCTAATTTAGCTTAATAAACTATATATGAAATCTTTATATTAAAACTTTTGTAAAGATTTATAAATTCAAATATTATTTATTTATATAGGTATATATAAATAAATTGAATATTAAATGTCTGTGTTGAAAGTTTTTGATTTATTTTTTTTTTTCTTTAAAACTATTGATATTAAGGGTAATGATAAAATTTACATCAAGTTCACAGTTGACAAAGTCAAGTTGATTTAACATAGTGACAGGTGTCGATATGCCAATCACGTATTGAGATTATAAGCTTGTACTGAATGACGTTGCTTTATCGATGAAAGGATTTGGTTGGATGCTTGGTTGACTAGTTGAATAGAATAGTAAAGTTTGAATTATAAATTTGTGTGATAATAGTGACTGGTCAACAAGAAGCACTATTACAGTTTCTGATCATGTTGAATATCAGCTTTAGTATATATATATTATAATGTACTTAATTTTAAACAATACTAATATATAATTAAATTATAATTGGGTCAACCATGTAGATATATGATGTAAATATGTCATTGTTATATTATTCATTCAATAAATTGTTTAGTAATTTATTTTTTTAAATATATATATTATTCAATATATTTTATATATATTGTTTTTCAATTAAATTCAATGACCTGAATTTAAATACAATTGTTTTATGACTGATAAAAATAATAATAACAACAATTAGTTGACTAAAATTATATTGTTGACATCTAGGTCAGGTTCAACAATATCATATGTAAAAAAAAAAAAGGAAAAAAAAAAGTAATATTTGATATTTTAGAATAACAAATGACATATGTACAAAAATATTTTGATTATAAAGTTTTAAAAGAGATGATACACTTGGGTTTTAAGCCATCAATGAATTTGACATGAACAATAGCATAAAAACAAAAAAAAAAAAAATGTAGTGGGTCAAGTTGGCTCATGTGACTATACATGTTAATCTATAGAATTTTAAAAAAACAAAAAAACAAAAAAGAAAAAGCAAACTAAACAATAACAATAACAATTTATGGCTTATAAATTATTATTTCATATTTTTTTTTTGTTTTCTATATACGTAATAGAAAACACCAGGTCAATGTATAGTAGAATATACATTTTTTATTTTGAACATTTCAGAATTGTATTTTCAATTCTTGGCCTGTTTTCTTCATATGATATACTCCTATTTGGGCCACTCATGGGCTTTATCAATTCAGTCTTGTGCCATGTGCTGTATATGACTGGATTGTGTATATAACTATATATATATTGAAATTATGTCATATAAATTTGAGTGCTTTCTGTGTGCAAAACCAATGTAACAACATACTATCATAACATCAAGTATCCAGATAAGATGAATTTGAAAATAATTAAGTATCTATTTTTTCTCATGTAAATTTATTAAAAATACATGGAACCAATGAGAGAGATAATATATATAATTTATCGTTTTTATAATTAATTGATATTTGATATACTATTTGAATCATGTATGAATTCATATATGATCAGTATATTTTATCAAACTAACTATATCATCAACAACGTGTGGTAGTCTTTACTCAAAATCATCATCAATATTTATACATATATATCAACTGACCACTCTGATCCATCAACGGAAATTGATATCGTCAATAAATAGTCCTTTTCATGTGAAACCTTCATAACGAATATACATACCAATATATATAAATACATATATCGAAAATGATGATATTGTCATGAAGGTAACAAATGTTTATACAAATGTTATTTGATTTTTTTTTTTTTTTCACTTTATCATATCTAAACTTTGCGTGTTCAATATATTTATGTGATAAATATTTTCAATCACACAATGATAGAAGAAAATTATTCAAATATATTTATACATAAAAATTGAAATTTATATTATAATATGGATATATATAAATTTATTTTTTTAAATTTAATTTAAAACTAAATTTTTTAATAAAAAAAAAAAAAAAAGTTTCTTATAATTTTTATACGTATGTTAATCGGGGTGTAAAACTACAAATGGCAAATAAGTTTTTCATTAAATGTTGAAAATTATTCAGTTGAATGTTATGCTATATTTTTTTTATTTTTTCCATTTTGTTTGCATCTGTATTTACGCATTTTCTTTTTAAAATATTATTACATTTTTATAAATATATAACTTAACCGACATTTGCCTCGTTTCATTTTACTTTTAAAATGCCATATAAATATAATAAAATATCACATACATATTACACATTAAACTCATAAAGTTTACTCGTAAAAAATAAAATTAAAATATCAAGTAGTTTGTTTATATGTATGTACATATGTGTATATTTTTTTAAACCAGATATTAAAAATTTAATAAAAATATATCAACTATATAAAATATGTTTAAATAATTAAATAAATATTAATAAAGTTTAAAAATTTATATAATAAATAATTCAATTGACTATTATTAAAAATAAAATCAGCATTAATATATATTAAATATTAAATTTTATATAAAACAAAGTTAAAGTTATATATTCAAGTGTAAATTAAGAAATAAAAAAAAATTTTATATATTTAAAAAAAGATAAAAAGCTAAACTTTCGAGTAAAATGAAACGACTTATATTTTTCCATGTAAACATACTCAGTATATGTAATAATAATATACTCTATAAAAATAATCATATAAATATATGTGTACTGCAATCTTTTGTGAACAGACAAACTGATATTACACACAGTGTAATAAAACCATACAGAAATGGATAAAATAAAGTAGGAAAAAAAGTAAAAAGAAAAATTTAAAAAAACAAAAAAAAAATAAGCAAGCAAAAACAGAGGTTGTAAGCCGACATTGTATTAATGGAGGCTATATGAGTTGAAAATCCGCATTGGTAAAGTTCAACGCTCAGAGCGATTATGTATAAAAGCATACTCACTTGTAAAAGTGGCCTGTGAAAAGCAGTATACACTACAACTAAACTAAAATATATACTAGATCATGTATGAAAATTTTTTACAAACTATCATCAACATAACTGAAACCAAATGAAATGCATTGTACAAAAAAAAAAAACAATTTCAACCCTAAATAATTTAAATAAAAAAAGAAAAAAAAGCTACATGTTATTTTATTTCAATTTTTAAAATTATTTTACTGTTTCTAAATTAACATGATAGTAATCTTATTTCAAGCCACATAATGTGTTTATAAATAAATTTCATACAGATTATAATTATCATATATATTATTGACACGAAATAAAATTAAGAGCTATATATATGAACTAACCATCATCATCAACATGATTGAGTAGTTTGTAATGTTCAATATTAAGCAAACCATGTGCCTTGAAAATCAATTGAATTTTCAACAAATGTATATTTTCCAATTACGTTTAATTTATATTGTACGTTTGTATTTAATATATACGTATGTATATGAATTCAAATTTTTATGTACTATTTATATATCTGTTTGGTATTTGACAATTAACAGTAATCCAAATTTTAGTTCATATATGTGTATTAGGAAGCTTTTCGTATTAATGATCAGACTATGAATGCCTATTGCAATTTAAAATTATTATTATTATTAACATAGATTTTAAAATTGTTTTATTTTTAAATCCATGTAAATTTTAGGAAAATGAAAATTGTTAAAACTGCAGAGAAAATAATTATAAATAATTGTATATATAAAAAATAAAAAATATATACAAATTATTTATTTTTATTTTTTATTTCAATCAAAAATTTTTATTATTCATTGCATTTAATTGACATTTTTTTTTTCATTTCATTGAACCTCGTTTTTTTTTTTTTCATTTCATTTATAAAAAAATTATTTATTTTTATTATTTTTTAACACTATATATTATGTATAAAGTGCAAACATATCTGGTGTGTTTATATGGTGGAAGAGATGAGATTTTTGTGATAATCCAATCGTTTCACAGTCACACGATTTGCAATAGTTTCATATTTTTAAATACGTGTATTTATGAGTTTAGTAAAAAATTTTAAATAATAATAACGATAATAATTTTTTACTATCTATATCTTGGTTTGTTGTAAAAAAAGAAAAATAATATATTTTTATATTTTTTACAGTTTTGGTCGGCATATGTGCCTTGTGGGGCAGCTCAATTAAATGCTGTACAATTATCTCTTGAACAAATTGATGTTATTAGAAGATTGGCTGAAATGAATGCACAACATCTAACACTTGTTACATCAGTAAGAGGTAAATATATATTTTATTTGTACTGAATTGAATAAAGCACAAAAAAAAAAAAAAAATTGAAAATTTGAAAATTTTTATTTTCAATGGATTCGTAAAATATGAATGTTATATATATGATAAAATGAAAATAATAAAATAAAAATTTTTCAACAATAAAATGATAATAGTAATAATATATAATAATATGCAAAAAAAATTTATGTTCACTATAAATAAAATGATTGAATAACTTTAAGATTAATAAAAAAATAAAAAATAATAAAATCTCGACAATCCGTCTGTATAAAGTTGAGCAAAAGACAGTATCCTATAAAAATAAAAAAAAAAAAATAAAAACAATAAGTACAAAATTTCATATTCAGTCAAGAAGGCAAAACTAAATTGTAACATTGAACATCAAAAAATATACTATTTAATATATTTGTATGTTAAAAAAAAAAAGTTGAAAAGTTTCTTGAAAAATATATGAAAAAGAATATCCAAATTTTACCACAAAAAAAGAAAAAAAAAAAAAAAAAACTTTTTTGAATTTGCTTCTATATTTGGCAGTCACTTTTTATAGTATGTTTTTTTTTATTATCTATTTTGTAAATATATATATAACTATTATATCATTTTTTCAAAAAGTTAACAAAGAGTAAAAAATACCCTTGTGAATATTTCCAGCTGGTATTTAAGTCATTAATTTATACTCAAGTAAAAATCAAGATTTAATCTTTATAAAAACTATCTCAAAATAAACTATATACATATATTAACAAAACATAGGTACATAAACTCATCTTAATATTTATACTTGATATTAATAGTGACAGATGAATAGAGGATTACATGAAAATGACACACGTAGTCCAGTATTTGTATATAGTTCATATATATAAATATGATTATAATGTTGAGTAATATTTCATGTGCATCCGCATTGCAGATACTAAAATTATAACAAAGCATTTTAAGATGAATCAAATTTAAATAGCTCTTCAACTTGATGATTCACTAATTGGAAAAAAAAATAATTAAAAAACCTTCCAATAAAAAAGTGATATAAAAAAAGAAAGAAAAAAAAATGTTAAAGAGTTAAAAGAATATAAAAGCATAAAAGAATATATAAATTTATTAATTTTTAATTTTTTTTTTAAATTTTATATATATTAGGTCTTATCAATGCTCATCGAGATGGCAAAATTGCAAGTCTTATTGGCGTTGAAGGTGGCCACTCACTAGGCAACTCCCTTGGAGTTCTCAGAACATTTTATGGACTTGGAGCACGATATCTAACACTGACACATGCTTGTGACACTTCGTGGTGAGTTAAAAAATAAAAAAAAATAAAAATAAAAATAAAATAGTTATCACAAATAATTGTTATAAAAAAATCTATTTAAGTTTATCTATTTTAATATCTGTCAAAAATATAATATAATTAAATAATTTCATAATAATAATTATTTATTATAAAAAAATTCATAATCAAGTTATATTTATTTGAACGAAATTGATCATTAGAAATTAAAGAAAATAATCTATCAAATTATCTTTGTATTAATGAAAAATCATGAAAAATCTATGTAATTTAGATCATATTGAAAATAAAAAAATAATATTAATAGATATAATTATTTATTTGTTGCGTAGGTAGATAAATAATAATAATAATAATAATAATAATAAAGTTCACGATTAAATGGTAAATGGACCTCGGTATAAAGGTCAGAAAATTCCCAGTAGTATTTCGCACAGATATACACACACCCCCGGGCAAGTGAAAAGTTGGCTGGGATTTTATGTACGTTGAATAGAAAAATGACTATTCTGGTCGGCCAAAGAGCCATTGCGCCAAATCAGAATTTTTCTTTACCATCATGTTTATATCCCTAATTTTTTTTTTTTTTCCCTGTTTGTTTTTACTGTGGTCTAAAGAGAATACATATATACCCATGCTCGCATATGATCCCTAGGTGCCTTGGTGTCTCTCCATTTATACTTCAAATATATATATTAATTTTTTTTTTCTTTTTTTTTTCAAAATGCATATAGACACATATATTTATTACAATACTTTGCTTTTTCCTACTCGCATTTATTTATTTGACTTTTCAATTTTCTCTAAAACTAGCCTCATTTTTACGCCTCCCCTGACGCTGTCTACATTGTAAAATCGTAAATAAACAGTTGGATAGGGTTGTTGGCGAAGTTTACTGACGTAAAATTACCCATCCACTTCACCCTTAACAGTACATATATTTTTATTTAAAAAAAATAAAAAAAAACACTCAGAATCACACACAAGCTGTGTATTCTACAACCATTTATTGCTGTACATGAAAATAAGATGACACATTATGAATATACCTTCTTATTTTTATTTGTGACAGAAAATTATCAAATCATTACTGGACATTGTTTTTGACATAGCTCAATAATATTTGCCTTTAAAAATATTTTTTCCCATATACTCAAACACACATTATCCCATCGAAAAAAATTTTCAATTGGTAAAAGAGTGAAGGTCGTCCCTTAATATTTTTTTAAATTTATTGCTGTCAAATAATATCTCTTTTTTAAATTCGATAAATCAAAATAAATATCAATAAAGGAATATTATTATGGTCCATTTTCTTATATATGATAAAAATTTATATAATATATATTTTTTAACTTTTTAAAATTGATTAGATCACGGTGATAAATAACTACATCATAAAAAAAATTTACTCAATAGAAAAAAATAAATAAATAAAAATATAAAAACTTGTAATAGATATACAGTATATGTTTTATTTTTTCCATAATTTTCAGTACTACCATATATCTGTAAAATTGTTTTTGAACTTTATTCATTTTTATTGTCATTATTTTTTATTTTGTCAAATTTAAAAATTTATGGAGATGTATGCAATAACTCTTTTTGTAAGTTTGTTTCAAGTACATGTCACATGGAAATTGCACATGTATTTATTCAATTTATCATGAATTTAAAATACTTTTCAAGTAAATTTACTTGGTCATCATCTTTTAAACCTTCCTTCCAAAAAAAAAAAAAAAAAACAACAGCAACCACGAAAAAAAAAAAAATAAATAAAAATATTCAAACGTAAATTAAATATGAAACAATAATTTTACGATCTTAAAAAAATATAAATAAAAAAAAAAATTAAAATACTGACAGTAAAGTTTTTATTATCGTTGAATATTTTTTTATTATTTATTTTATTTATTTATTAACTTTGTTTGTGTCAATACAAAATGCAACATGTACACTGAAAAAAAATCACGTCAGCCAAAGTTAAAGCTCACGTAGAACGTAAATTTTTCTGTATAGTATACACTGAAAGTCAAAATTACGACCGGACTTAGCAATTCCTGTACATTTTTATTTTTTTTTATTATTTGTGTAGAGGGTACATAGTGTACATGATGGAGGCTCCAAAAAAAAAAACAACTGCACCTGTTTAATGTTGGCTAGGAGTTGTTGTACACTTGGAGAGTAAAAGTCATCTACATTTGTTCGCTTTTTACATTTTCCTTACTAAAGACATTTATACGAGTAAACCATTTTTTTTTTTTTTTTTTTTTTATACTTTATATTTTATTTTTCATTTTTCACCCTATATTTTTATTTTTTTTTTTTCTACAATATTTTATTTTTCTTCACTTTGTACTTTACATTATTCTTGTATTTTTTGTATTTTTTATTTTCATTTTTTTTTTTATTTTACACTTAAATATCCAATGCCTTTGGTAAAGTATAAAAATAAAAATGAATTAAAAAATATAAAATATAAATAAAAAAAAAAGAGTTCAATTTTTAACAGCAATTTTTATTTCCTCGGCAGGGCAGTATGCTCAGTTGGTGAAACAAATACAACACAAGACAACATACCAGGTCTCAGTGAATTTGGAAAAGTATGTAACAATATTTATTACTATTACAGTATTACATTAAGATTTTTTATTTTACTCTTTTTCTTTTTATTTCTTTTAACGATGTTTTAAATCTGTTTGATGTAAACACTATTTTTTTATGAAACTATTAAAGGTACTATAAAAGTGATAAAAGTACCACAAAATGGTCTATTAAATTGAGAATATTTGATGGGTTATACGATGTGAATATTATGGTATAGATGGAATATGGCTGTTATTAATATGGGTGGTGATGTAGAGATAATATTGCATACAGAATATTTTATGCCATTCAATGACATTTATGTATAAATTGAAATATTATTATATATATATATATATATTTTTTTAAATAATAAATATTATATTTATATAAAATTATATTACAGGCAGTTGTGAGAGAATTAAATAGACTTGGAATGCTTGTGGATCTTTCACACGTATCAACAAGAACAATGAGGGCTGCACTACAAATTACAAGTGCTCCAGTCATATTTTCACACAGTGCAGCACGGGCACTTTGCAATTCTAGTAGAAACGTGCCTGATGACGTGCTCAGAAATCTGGTAAGTTTTTTTTATTTTTTTTTTAAATATTTTTATTTAATAGAAAATGAATTTTGAATGATTTAATGTCAAAATAAATGTGTGTATTCAAAAATAGAAAAGTCATTTTGATTTTTGATGTTTTATATAATTGTTATTTTAAATTAGTAAAAGAAACAATTGCAGTCAAGAATTATGACAAGAAAATTAAACTGTTGTTGATGAAAAATTTTAATTAAAAATTAATTTAAAAATAATTGAATATTTTTGTTTGTATATATTTAATTTTGTTATTTTTTTTATATAGATATTTGATTAAAAAAATAAAAATGAAACAATTTAATTGTCATTAGATTATAGGACTTCCCCCAAGACCAAAATAAGACTGAGCCGAGTCTAGTCTTGGTCTTGGCTTTGTTTTCATTGTTGTTTACACGATTAAATCAAAAAACGATTATATTTGAACTTAGAAAAATTATTATCAACCAAAATGACCTATTTCCACAAAACTGACTCAAGCTTGGATATCGATGTTCGCGTCAAAGTCCTACAAAATTTAAAAATGAGTGAAATGATTCATGCAATGATTGGAAACAACGTCTTGCATTGTTGTTGACTCAATTAAATCAAGATCCGATGAAATTTTAACTTAGAAAAATTGATTTTGACCAAAATGCCTTATTTTCACCTGGATGACAATGAGTCGGAGCCAAAAGTTTGCTTCAAAGTCCAATAAAATTTCAAAATAAATAGAAACAATTTACTTGATGATTGTAAACAACGTCTCACATTAATGTCAACTGAATTCAATCATAATCTTATGAATTTATAACCGAGAAAAATTTTTATTTACAGAAATGCCTTATTTTCACCAAGATGACTCTAAGTCGGAGCCAAAAGCTAACTTCAAAGTGCAATAAAATTTTAAAATTGATAAAAATAATTTATTTAATGATTGGAAACAACGTCTCACATTAATGTCAACTGAATTCAATCGTAATCTTATAAAATTGTAACCGAGAAAAATTTATATCAACAGAAATGCCTTATTTTATCAAGATGACTCTAAGTCGGAGCCAAAAGCTAACTTCAAAGTCCGATAAAATTTTAAAATTAATAGAAATTATTTATTGAATGTTTGGAAACAACGTCTTACATTGTTGTTAACTTAATTCAATCGTAATCTTATAAAATTATAACCGAGAAAAATTTATATCAACAGAAATGCCTTATTTTCACCAAGATGACTCTAAGTCGGAGCCAAAAGCTAACTTCAAAGTCCGATAAAATTTTAAAATTAATAGAAATAATTTATTTAATGATTGGAAACAACGTCTTACATTGTTGTTAACTCAATTTAATCGTAATCTTATGAAATTATAACCGAGAAAAATTTATATCAACAGAAATGCCTTATTTTCATTAAGATGACTCTAAGTCGGAGGTTAAAGCCAGCGTCAAAGTCTGATAAAATTTTAAAATTAGTAGAAATCATTTATATAATGATTGGAAACAACGTCTTACATTGTTGTTAACTCAATTTAATCATAATTTTATAAAATTATGACCGAGAAAAATTTATATCAACAGAACTGCCGTATTTTCATTAAGATGACTCTAAGTCGGAGGTTAAAGCCAGCGTCAAAGTCTGATAAAATTTTAAAATTAGTAGAAATTATTTATTTAATGATTGGAAACAACGTCTTACATTGTTGTTAACTCAATTCAATCGTAATCTTATGAAATTATAACCGAGAAAAATTTATATCAACACAAATGCCTTATTTTCACCGAGATGACTCTCAGTCGGAGCCAAAAGCTAACTTCAAAGTCCGATAAAATTTTAAAATTAATAGAAATTATTTATTGAATGATTTGAAACAACGTCTTACATTGTTGTTAACTCAATTCAATCGTAATCTTATGAAATTATAACCGAGAAAAATTTATATTAACACAAATGCCTTATTTTCACAAAGATGACTCTTAGTCGGACGTAAAAATCTGCGTCAAAGTCCAATAAAATTTCAAAATTAATAGAAATAACTTATGCAATGCTTGGAAACAACGTCTTCCATTGTTACTTACACGATTGAATCATAAAACTATTATATTTGAACTTAGAAAAATTATTATCAACCAAAATGCCCTATTTCTACAAAACTGACTCTGGCTTCAGATTTTGTATTCGATTAAAACGATTTTTTTTTAAATAAAAAAATAATTATTATCATTATTTAAAAAATTTAAATTACTTGTTATTTTACATATTTCAACAATGAATAAAATCACTAAAATAAAATCTCTACTTAAATGGAAAACTGATTATTTTTGTTTTTTTAAATTTATTATCATACGTTGTTATACGTTTATTTTATTATTATTATTTTTATTATTTTATTAGTTTTTTCTCGTTTTAACTTTATCATGAAAACTATGAGAGTGGTTTTACAAAGTTTTTTTGAACGAAAAGAGTCTCAAAGTTTAATGTCAATAAAACATTGTTATATACATATATAAAATATGTATATGAAGTAAAGCATTTTATTGATTCAAAAACATTAGTAACAACTTTTCATTAGCAATTACCAAGTTTGTTTTTTTTTATTAATAAAATAAAACAAGTTTAAAAATTTAATTAGTTTATCCTAACAAATGCATTTCATTGTTTCAAAATTAATTCAAATTATAACAATTGCAGAAGGTTTCAATATAAAAACAATAATTTTCTAATGAAAATTATCTTTTTTTTTTTATTTTCAATTTTCTTTTGAATACAGGGGTATAATTAAGATAATGAAATAAATTGAAAAAAAAAAAAAAAAAAAATATTTTTTACTTGATAAAATTAGGTCACTGGAAGGCTAATTATCAGGCGTCAAAGCCAATGAGTTGGGTCAATTAGTAAACCTTCACAGGCAAAATTGTTTTGAGCGTGGTTAATCATCATTCACATACCAACACTTGGCCTACAGCATCATGCTTTCAAGGACCATCAATTAATAATTTCACAATATATTATGTTATTTTTAATATCATTATTTAATGTTTAAAAATTAAAATACCATTTTAGATAATTTCATGTGATTTAAGATACTATCAAATTGATATTTTATTTGTTTTTTTTTGCATCTAATTTAAAATTCAAACCTTTGTTATATGATTATTTAGAATGAATTTATTATTTACAATGAATTACACATTATTATATAATAACTCTAAATAATTCAAATATACAAAGCTTTGATCAATAAATTTTCTCGAGTAGAACAGTGATATGGTATTGAACTCTATAAGTGAAACACTCCTCTTCTCATGTATCAAGAGATATATGATCAGTTAATTGTGGTTTATATATGTGGGTAAAACCACAATTACTATGCTTATGAAATTTGTGCAAATTATTTTACCAACACGTTAACCTTAATAAACCATAAAACTTTTGTAAATCAAATAAGAAAACGAAAAAAAAAAAAAAAAAAATTGCACAGACAGTTTTTTTCTTTAAATAATTTTTTAAATAAAATTTTTATTTATTTATATTTTTATATTAAAATAAAAATAAATAAAAATTTTACTTTTATATAAAAATATTATCAACACGTATAATGAAATTCTATGTGGGGTAAACAATAAATTATAAAATTTTTATTTAATTTTATTTTTTGTCAAAAGTGATTCAAGAGTTTTGGAAAACTTTTAGTTAAAACTTTATTATAATATATATAGATATGCACTTTGGGTATAATAATATATTCTATATATATATATATATATATAGATCAATGCACGCGACTATCATGAAAGTTAAAACTTCCAACGTGAGTGTAGAGAGATCACTTCCTCCAGAGTATAATATGCGATGATGTCTATAGAGATTTTGCAAAAGATAAATCAACGGATTAGTCTTTGGCCCCTCACGTTTACACTAATATATATAAAATGCATTGTCATTATATTTTATTATCTATATATTTCTACAATCTACATATATATATATGCAAACTGCATCGTCAGTTTGACTCTCTCTGCAGAGCTATGCGGATGCCAGTTTATTTTATCAACAAAATCACCGGATGCAAATATGGCAAAATCCGGAAGACAAGCTGGGCCGAAACTTTTAAACGGACATCCGTCTGACATCTTTTTTATTTTTCTAAATATATCCTATAAGTATACTAAAATTTCTTATAAATTTCAAATAAAGAAATTGCAAATATATCATGTCAATTACTATGTCTCAATGTCTTCAACAAATGACATGAAAATTTGATAGAAAATACTTTAAAATATACACTAGAGTTATTGTTTATATTTAAAAAAACAAAATATTTTAAAAATTCTAAACTCACCATTATTGCAGTAGATGATAGAAACTTTTTAATCCATGTCATCTGCAACTTTGCATCACCTGCAACAATAATTTAAAAAAAAACTGTTTAATTAAAATGAATCAATTAAAATATAAACATAAAATAAATCATAAATTTATTGTAGATATACACCTCATATATTTTATAAATAAAATAATAAAAATTGAAAATATAAATAAAAAAATAAAATAAAGTTTATGATGCACACTGAAAAAAGATGAGGCACTCAAAAATAAAATATAACATCTGAGCTCACATCCGAGACACGACAATTTTCTTGTCTTTTTTTTTTATTGTTATTTTCGTATATTTATTTTTTTTTATGTTGAAAATTTATGAGCAATAAGTATAATGGTAAATAAATTGATTCATCATGATATTGTATTTTATTTTTCAGGCAAAAAATGGTGGTGTTGCCATGATACCATTTTATACGTACTTTATAACGTGCAACAGTACAGCGACGATAAAAGACGTGATCGGTGAGTGAACAATATTTTATTTATTTATTTATTTTTAGCAATCTGTCGTATGCATGATGAAAGAATATATATATAATAAAAAAAAAAAACCATATCAATTGGTCTTGTGTAACTTGTTTTAGCACACATCAATCACATAAGAAAAGTAGCTGGTATCGATCATGTTGGTATTGGTGCTGGTTTCGATGGAATAAATTTGTAAGTTTCATCTTTGAATTATCGATTACTATATATTTTGTTTTTACTTGTTTTGCAATGACAAATATTTGCTATTGAATTTTTTTTTATTTTTTATTTAAAAGTTTTATAAATGATGAAAAAAAAAATTTTCAAAGTACCAATTGACTCTCAAAGTAGATGACAAGAATTTTCATGATTTAAATCCATCAGTTTTTTTTTTCACTGATTTTATTAACTTTATGAAACCACAAAAGTTGTGAAAATTATTTATCAAAATTTCATGTAACTTTAACAAAATATGAAATTACTAGATAAATATTATTATTATTATTATTATTTAGTTTTGTACAAGTAACATTGACTGATAAAAAAAAAAAAAAATTGATAAAATATATTCTTGTTATTTTAGTACACCAACTGGTCTAGAAGATGTATCAAGATATCCTCAATTATTGGCAACATTACTTGAGGATCCTACGTGGACTGAGGATGATATAAAAAAACTTGCTGGTCTTAATTTATTACGAGTTTTTGCTAAAGTTGAAGAGGTAAATTGATCAATATTTTCATAATTTATTGAGATAATTAAATTATAACTTAAATTTTAGATAAGAGATCAATGGCAAAAAGCAGCAGTATTACCAGTAGAAAAAATAAGTCCACCAGATAATTCAGCATGTACTTATGGTGCATCCTGATCTTCATTGAGAACAATTGTACCAGGATTTCTTGATTTAGGACATTCACCAAAAATTGAACATGGTCCACCAGATCCAAACACCAAAATAAAAGTAGTAAAATCGTAAAAATAATTTTTTTTTTTTTAAATTTAAATTATAAAAAAATAAAAAAATAAAAAATTATTCTATATTAATATTCACACTGTTATTTTTATTTTTATTAATAAAAAAAAAAATAAATAAATATATATTTAAATGATAAATCATAATAATAAATGTAACAAAAAAAAATTGATGATTTTGAAATATGTTGAATTTTTTCAGAGCAAGTATTTAAATTTAAAAAAAAAAAAAAAAAAAAATAAAGTAATAGGCTATGAATAGTGAATTTTTAAAAAATATTAAAATGATTGATTCAAATTAATAAAAATAAATAAAATTATATCTATAAAAAATAATTGACTATGTATTTGATAGTAAAATTTAAAATAAAAAAAAATTTAAAGAAACATTGTAATGAGGACTGAGGACCAGTGCCAATATATAAAAATTTAATTAATAAAAATGATAATCAGTGAGTTAAAATAAATTAAAACAAATAAAATATATATATATAAAAATAAATAAATAAATTTCCATCAAACATTTTTTTTCAATGTAAATAAAAAAAAAGTGTTCATATACTAATGGAAAAAAGTAAAATGAAAATTGTAGATAACATATGATGGAAATAAATAATTAAAAAAAAAAAAAAGAGAAAACCTTGTATAGAAAATATATATGATTTTAAATAACTTTGATAATTTAATTATGATTTAAAAATAATTCATAAAATAATAATAAATATAAGTCGATTATTTCAAAACCTAACTGATCAATACAATAAAGTAATTTATATATAAATAAACTGCCTAGAATAACTCAGAGAAAATTAATTAATTAATTAATCATACGCCCAAACGCACAAAGCCAAAGTTTGGATATTTATAATATAAATGGAATTAATGAAAACGAAAATAAAAAAAATAAAATAATAATAATAATGCAAATACGGAATCACATTTTATTCCTCTACAAGATTTTTTTTAAGTTCTCAATAAATATTTATATATAAATATATGAATATATAATTTGAATTGAAATTTACAATCTTTTTTCATGTTTGTACCAACTCCTCTACAACTAGGTATTCATACATAATGACAGATAAAAAAAAAAACAAAATATATATATAATATAAAAAATGCATATATTATGTAATTAATTATAGTTAATTATATCATGAAAAAAAAAAAAATATATGTACATACAGTTAATCTTACTCGTTAAAATGCGAATATAAAATTGAATTTAAAAAAAAAAAAAAAATAGGTAAAGAATGATATTAATAAATGAGTAAAATAAAAAAGAAAGAATTTATTTGTTTTTTGAGATTTCGACCCAAAAATATTTACCTTGAACATATTTGCATGAAAATAGATAAATTTATAATAATAATAATTTAGAATTAAAAAATAAAAAAACAAACTAGAATTGAAAATATTTCACTGACCGAAAAAAAGTAGGTGAATAGGTAACTGTGAAATTTAAATCAATTATATATATAATAATCCTTATATTGTTCCATTGAATATGGAAATGAAAAAAAAAAAAAAAACTTTAAATCAATAAATAGGCTGAAATTAATTAGGATAATTCAAAATGTATGTAAAATGAAAATTTAAAAATAAAAAAAAAATATTTTCATTAATTTTAAATTTGAAAATTAAATAAATAAAAAATTGAAATAAAAGAATGAATTTACATAAAAAATTTAATAGAATTTTTCAATAATGAAACATATTATTAATAATTAATTCATAAATAATTAAAAATAAAATTTTGAATTAATATTAATTTTCAAGTATGAATAATAATAAGCGTTTCATACATCATGAATGACTGAAGATTAACAAATGAAATAATTATTAATAGTATAAATTTAATTTAATTATATAAAAATTATATAAATTAAATAACATCTTATATATAAAAAGTTTTAATTAAGTTGAATAGATAAATCTTTATCAAATTCTTTATCATAAAAGTTATTAAATAAATTGAAAAAAAATATTAAATTCATCGAGTGATTTTCATTGAATAATTAAATTTTTCAAAAAAATTACAAATGAATATTAAAAAAAGAAAAAGAAAATCATTTAGAAAATCGCTCAAGATAAATTATAAATTATATTAAATATAAAAATTAATAAAAAATTTAGTTAAAAAAAAAAAAATGTTTTTTTAAATTAAAAAAATTAAAATTCTATATTGCCAATGACTTGTTTATTTGGCTGTTAATTTATTGAAAAAAAAAAAAAATATTTATAAAAAATAAAATGAATTGAAGAATAATGTGCATGACTATGACTCAAATAAAAAAAGAGTTCACGTATGCACTAATCTATTTCTTATGACGCACTATTTCACGCATATTAATAAGAAATAAATTATATATTATAATTAATAATTTAAAAAATGAAAAAATAAATTTAAAAAAAAAACTCATCGTAATGCTGTGTGTGTAAAACGAATATGTCAACTGGTGGAAATGTAGAAATTATCACAACTAACTGAAAGCTCTATGATTTTTCATTTTATCTATAAAAAAAATATGATAATTTATTTAAAAAAATATTACGTTAAATTAAAAAAAATATTTATAAATTTATTGAATAATTAATGTGACTATATTTATTGATTTTTTTCTAATTCAATTATTTCATATAAAAATATTAAAATTAAATATTGGAAATTGTCTGACTATTCATCGTTATTACTACTGTCACATGAAAATATAACTTTATTGACTTACTAATTCATCATAATCAGTCACATCATTAATTTAATAAAACTTTAGACTAAAGACATTTAATTGTATGAATTGAGACAAAAATTTAAAAAAAAAATTGACAAATTTTAATTTGTTTTTTCATCAAAAAATTAAGTTAAAAAAAAAAACAAAATAATAATAACCTCAGCATTATATTTCATCACTGGTTATCATTTTATTTTTATTTTATTTTTTTTTATTTAGCTAAGAAAATAAAAGTTTCATTTAAATAATTCTCAATTCATGAATACTCAATAGATATAATTAATTCTAGTAACGCGTGGTAATACAGACTGAAATAATAATAAAAAATAATCATCACTAACATTGATTAATTAAAAAAAATATAAAAAAATTCATTACTTTCTTACATCATCATCAATACAAAGTCTAAATAATTAAACGAATTAATAAATCAATAAATTCCAGTTGTCAAATATAAAGATAAATGATAAATTTTATCTGTGTTACCAAAACGACATTGCTGGAACAATGCAATCCTACATTGTTACAATGAACAACCCTAGACTACATAATGTTATACCACATAAGCACTTATAATTTAATAAATATTATTTAAAAAAAAAAAAAAAAAAAAAAAACAAAAAACAATGAAAATACAAAAAATAAAAAAAAAATAAAAAATACAAAAAATTGATAAAAATTAAATAAAGTGTCAAATTTAATTATTTTTTATTGTTAAATCCAATTCCTTGTAGATTCCTTTGTCATTGCAATCATTATTATCATCAATTTAATGAAAAATTCAAGTCATTTATGATTATTAATAAATGAAATATAAAATGGAAAAAAAAAAAAACAATTTCAACTTGAAAAAGAACAGATAAATTACACTTATAACTTGGAGATAAAAAAAATTGTTAACTAAACAATTAATCACATTGCCATTAATAATTCAGGTTTTTTAAGATAAAGATGCTCATAACAAATTTATTATTAGTCAATCTTTTTAATTATTATCCCAATAAATCTAATTCCAAATGAAAAAAATAAAATAAATATAAAACAAAATATAAACTGGGAGAATATTATTATTTTTTTTTTTTTCATATTTTATGGTTTGATATGAAAAAACATAAAGAAAATAATACATTGAGGTAAATGTTGACCCATTGATTGGTTGGAAAGAGTTTGCGCATTGATACTAAGAGATTTCATGTTGCAGCATCCCGTAAAAAGTGAAACAGGTAACTCTAAAATGTCGGAGTGAGATATAGAACAGCGTCGTTTTCGACTAGGATACGAACCAACAGGTGATGCTAAAGACACTCCCTTGGATATATATATTAGGTATTTAACTACATAATAGCTTAATATATTTTTTTTGTTATTAATGAATATATAAATTTAAAATAATATTAGTTTTTTAACTATTAAAATTTCAATAGATTATCAATTAATCATCATGCAAAAATCATATCAAAAGTGAGTGTTTTTGTGTTTGTGAAATTTTAATATGTTTTTGGAAATATCAAACAACAATGGCCTCATTTTTCAATGAGTATTAATAATATAATTTAAAAATAAAAAAAAATATATAATTATTATTATTTTATAATAAATTTTTAACAAGTGAAAATAATTTTTATCAAAATTTGAAAAATAAATATATAAATATAAAAACCAATTAAAAAATTGTTAATAAAAATTGATAAAAAAAAAAAAAATTAAATAATTAAGAATTATTAAATTAGTAATTTTGATTTATTTATTTTTTTGATAAAAAAATTTTTAGATTAAATATCAAGTTGATTTGACATCAAGTGAATAATGTATCGACGCGTTAAATTCATACATCATCGAATCTTGGCTTTTTGTTGTGCTTGTTCAGCTTGAAAATATTGAAGGGTTATCAATATTATTATAATTATATATATATATTTAATATAAAACTATATATTGAGGGCTGAGGAATAAGCACGAGGATGATGATAGTTTGACATGCGCTAATCAGTCCATCAAGACAAAAAGCACGTTTGTGTTGGCGGGAAGGTATGTTTTTTTTATCATTTATATATTAATATAATATTTTAATTATTAAATAAAATATATATATTTTAATCAATATTAAATATATGTACTTAAAACAATTCAACGCACAATATATTTAATAATATCTACCAAAAAATCAAATTTAATTTTAAATGTATACAAAAAAATTTTAAACATTATTAATTTTTTATTAAAAAAAAAATGAATCTAATTCTTTCAACTATAATTATTCATTTATCAAACTAAATATTAATATAAAAAATTATCGACGAATTTTAAAATTAACCATTAAAATATATATTTTTTTTTATAATAAAAAACATAAAAAAAATTCATTTAATTTAAATTAAAAACAGTATATAGACAATCGATAAAACATATAAAAGTAGATTTAAATTCTCTCATTTTTATATATATATATTTTTTCTGTGACCGCATATATTCACACACATCTTGATGAGACATGTCAAACAAAGTGTTTTACAGATAATAGAACAAGTGAACCTCAAGCACCACCTCACATCATACAAATAATTTTATACATATATACAATGTATACAATGTCTACACAGATATTGAACCAACGTATAATATCCTTTGGTTTGTTTCATCTTCAAACGTATCAGCACATCAAACTAAAATTTTGTAATCAAACTACTGTATATAAAACCACAAAATTATTATCAAAATCATCTTTGTTTTATTCATCAAAGTATTATCTTGAGAATAAAATATTTTTAAATTATAATAATAACAACAATATAAATACTAAAAAAAAAAAAAAAAACGATACACCCAATAGATTTATGAAAAAAATAAAAAGAATATATATATAAAAAAATAATCTCAATTCAATATGATATAAAATAAAAAATAAAAATTGAGATTCTAGTTTTTTTTTCATTTAAATATATATGTTATGCATATGTCTGTAAGTGTGTTGATAAAAGGGACAAATTTCAGTCTTTCAAGAGTCAATTTACAGAGTCTAGCCTTTTATTTTTTTTGGTCATGTTTTCATTGTTGAGTTTTTTTTTTTTTTTTTTAAATATATATTGTGGTCTACTTTTATTTAGCACTTGTTAGCTTATTGTTTGTATATAATCATTATGTATATTTGAATACAAAAAAGAGGCTTTTTTTTTTTAAAGTTAGAAGTGCAGAATGCCCCAGGGAAGCATTTATTGGCAAGGAACACAAAGACGATCATGTGCTCCTGGTGCACACTGGAATGTTCAGGTAAATTCCCAACACTTGACTTATTATAATTAGACTTAAAAAAAATTTAATATAAAATCTGAAAAATAAATTTTCAGAGAAATCTAAAACACTCAAGTCATATTCATTTAATTTAAGTAGTTTTTTCATTTTTTAAAATTTTGATACAGTTAAAATTCTCTTTTAATAATTTTACATATATAAAATATTATCATGAGTTGTTATATTTTTCATTGTCTCTAATGTACATTTTAATTAACCCTACAAAAAATAAAAAATATAATAATAATAATGAATAAAAAGAATTAAAAATAAAACAAAGAGTTAAAAATATTTAAAACTTTGAAAACTTGAAATTTTCATCGTAGTACTTTAAGGGCCAATTAAAAAGTTTTTTTTTTTTTAATTATTAGCTTATTTTATTTTATTTTTTTTAACTGACCCTGAAGAATTAAAAAAAGCTCATTGAATTATCTTGGTTACATGGAACTTGCAAGTTTTTAAATATATATCAAATATTTCAAAGAAAAAAATGATAAAAGAAAAAATTAATTAATTTAAATTAAAAATGATTGCATAGGGAAAAAAGATTTGGTAAAAATTTAACAAAGGATCAAGTGCGAGCGTTTAATATCTTGATAAAGAAATTTTTTTATGATGATTGAGATAATTTTGTAGGTTGTAAGGGGAAAAGTAACGACCAGATGTCTTTGGCATGCTTGCAAGGCTCTTGGAATTGGACTTCTTCTCATGTTACTTGGTGCATGTATGGCAACAATGGGTAAAATGTTTTTTTTAATTTTTCTTTTTAATATAAATGAAATGACTTAAATAATCAATGACTATAATGCTATTGTTAATTTCAGGATACTATTCTGATCAATTATCAACTGGACAAGAAATAAGAGCAAATGTCACAGTCAAGGAGAAACATAAATCAAAAGGTTTTCATCTCAACAATTTGAGTTATGCTGCACCAGTTGTCATGGGTTTTGGAGGTAATTATTTACATTGCTAAAATTAATATATCAAAAAGTATATAAATTCAGCTCATTTCTTCAACTCATATATTTAGTCAATAGTATTTCAAGAGGTAGAAAAAAGTAGAACGCAATGAACAATTGATCATTTTAAATAGAATATTTTTCTGACGTTTATTTGACTTGGTATTGCCCCAGGTAATCATTTGACCTGATAAAAGATGAAGATAGTATTTATAGATGAAGATAAAATAAAAAACCATTTTTTTTTTTTTCTTCAACAAATAAAAAAATGCAAGACACTAAAAATAATAATAATAATAATAAAATTATTATTTGAATAAGATGACAAAAAATAATGCCCCCACAGAGAATCGAACTCTGGACCCCTAGTTTACAAGACTAGTGCTCTGCCTCTGAGCTATGGAGGCGACGATCACACTAGATTTTCCATAAGCAACAACACAAAGTCAATTACAAAATATTTATTTCTTTTTGTTTTAATAAATAATATATATTTATATCAACAGGTTTTATTGTAGTAGCAGCTTGTGTAATGACATTTGAAGCTCGTGATAGTGCAGCTAAAGTTGTACCAGCTCGTTTTCGTTTTAGTCAAGGTTCAACATTAAAATATTCTCGTAATCAAAGACCACGTCGTTCAACATCAAGTCAAACAAGTAAATGGGATCATCAATTAGGTTTATTTCGTACAAATAAAACACCAAGTCCAAATGCATATGAATTATCACGTAAACAATTAACTGCTGAATTTTTACGTTTTTCAAAAAATTTAAATGAAAAAAATAATTCACAAATAAATACTATTAAAAAAAGTCCAAGTGCACCATCATTAGATACAAAAAAATCACCATTAAAAAAAATATCAACAACAACAACAACAACAACAACAACATCAAAATATTCTGGTTGTTCATTGTTAAATCCAGAATTATTAAAAAGACATGCATTATCAGTTGATAATCCAGGTTATAGTCCAACAAAAATAAAAGATAATAATGATAATAATAATAAAATTAATGGTAGTCAAATATCAATGGCAATGGATCTTTATTTACCAAATAAAGGACCAGTTACACTTAAAATTAAAGATAGATCAGATACAGCAAGACGTCATCAATTATTAAGACAAACTAAAATTGAAGATATGGAAGAAGAAGAAGCAAAAAGACAAGCTTCAATAAGACGACATGCTGGTAAGATATTTCTTTATTTTATATATATATATATATATATATATATATATTTTAACAATTCAGTATCTTTAAAAAAAGAAAAATTGAAAAATCAATATCAAGACATATACAGTGTAGACTTGTATTAATAATAATGTATGCCAAACTTGGAAACTGTTTAAATGAATTATTGATTTTCATGCTAGTTTGAATGACATATACCTTCATTTAATATTTATATATTAATTTATCATTCTTTCATAATTGATTTAATAAATATTTAATTTATTTTTTAATTTTAGAATCAGTTGCATATATGATGGGAGGATATGGAAGATATCCAACTGATTTTGTATCACGAAAAAGAGCATCAATTGATTTAAGATTAACTGATGAATATGGTGTTATTGGTATACATAGTAAAAATAATTCACCGCGTGATTTAAGAAAAACATCACCAAATTTTCGTCAAATGTCTGTTGACAGATCATCAAGTCTTCGTAAATCAAATATTGATTTTCGTAAAAGTCCAGATTTTCGTCGTTCTGATTGCAAGTTAGTTATTATGTTGTTTTAAAAAATAATAACAACAAAATTAATTTTAATATTTTTATATTAATAAATTTATAATTATTATTTTTATCAGATACATGATGGATGAAATTGAAATAAGATCAAGATCTAATACTGGTGATAGTAATCGTAAACAACGTTACAAACTTCATCATTCAAAATCAGATGAATCAAGAAGAAAATCATTGGATCGACATAATCGTCGTGATTCACATCAAGAAAGTAGACATTCATTAAATACACCAGTTGTCATTGAATCTTGTGGTCCAGAATATGAACTTAAATATTTTACATCAAATTCAATTGTAAAAGATAATAATAATACTTCAAATACAACTGAAGATAATCATGTTATTGAAATTCAAGAAACTGAAATTCACACAACAACTGCATCAATTGAAGATTATCCAAATGATAATACACTTACTGAAGAATCTGAATATGAGATTAATAATGACAATGAAATTAATGAAAAATCAACTAATAAAATTATTTGTGATGAAAAAAATAAATATATTGATGATGATAATAATTCAAATGAACCGATAATTAAAATTGATGATTGATAAACAAATTTATACAATTAAATTTTTCGTTATTGAGATAATTTATCTCAATTAAATTTTTACGAAAAAAAAAAAATTGAATCAACGATGAGTAAGCTCCAAGAGCTATATATACACAAAATATATTAACATGTAGATAATATTTATATATATTTTTTGTTAGCATTGAATTTTTTAGAGTAGACTTGTTATTTTTTTTTGTTTATAAACTTTGATAAAAAATATATATTTAACTTTTAAGTGCCAGTCTTCTAAAAGTCTATATCATAACTAATAAAATAAAAATAAATAAAAACTTCACGAATTGCGTTTTTGTGATGTGACAATCAATTTGTACGAAAAAAAAAAAAAGAAGATATTAAGTAAAAAGTTTTAATCTTAGTTGTATTAGTCTGACTTCTTGTATTCTGTACTATTTATATATATATTGCTCAAATAATCCTTTCTAAATGGTTATAATATTTTTAATTTTTTTTTTTTTTTTTAGAAATACCGTTGTTGTTACAAAATAAAAATGAAAAAAAACAAATAAACTAAAAGACAAGTGATTGAATATATATTCTTATGAGGCATATTATTTTACAAAAATTAAAATTCAAATAATTATTAAAAATTGTAATCGGTATGTCAGGGTGAAAATTCTATCAAAATTATATTTAAAAAAATGACAAATTTAAATACAAATTATTTTATAAGTTTTTTGGTTTCAAATGAAAATTAAAGTTATTTGTACATTTAGATACAGACGTTTTTGACGTCTTAAAACAAAAAAAGTTATTGTTATATATATATTAGATTGAAGAGACTTTTTTATAAGTCAAATTGTAGTTTCACCTCGATTGTGTAAATATATTTTTTTACCCTGTGATGCAAACTTATGTCGTTATATATTGCACTCATCATCATCATCATCAAAAAAAAATATATAGATAACAAAATAACAATTGTATTATCAATAAAATCATCATAATAAAATGAAAAAATAAATAAAAAAAAAAAATCATTTATTGACATTATAGAAATGATGACATTAATATTTTCTGTTAATCTTAAAATATCGCCATATCAAATGTGTCAAACAATGTATCATATATATTTGTAGTCTTAACAAATATTAACTATATAATTTAATATAAAAAAAATCATTAAAATATTATTTTCAACATTAAATATATATGAAAAATGTGAATTAATAATGTAACATATATGTTTTATTTAAATATCATTATTTTCAAACAATTCATCCAAGCAAAACATAATGAAAAATTATTTAAAAAATATATATATATATATTAAGCAACATTAAAAACATAATTAAACTGTGATGTATATATCGCTGGTTCGTTAAAACAATTGATAAATAAAAAAAATAATAAACTAACAAACAATCGTCCGAAAAAAAAAAATAAAATAATAAAATGACACAATGTTTTTTATCGAACCTTGACGACTATCTGTTATTATTTTATATTTTTTTCCTTGTAATATGACACAAAATATTAATATCAACAAATTTATAATTAACTTGTAATAATAATATCATTAATTGTTGTAAAAAAAAAAATAATGTAAAATGTAATCATAAAAAAAAAAAAAAAAAAAAACTGCATGTTGATTGTTGTTGTGGTATATCAAAATAAATTTTAAAAATGAAAATTAATATAATTATTTTTTAATTTATAATATTTAAATATTATAAACACAGTCGATAAATTAGAAGTATATTTTCCAGGAATTCTTATGTATGCAACCGGTCCAACAACAGGTGCAAACATTGAACAACTTGACGTATATATTTATAATAATAAAGTAAATAAAATATAAATAAATGACCAAGTAGAGGGAGAAAAATAATCAAGGTGAATGTAGAGGTAAAAAAATACATTCATGGCATCATCGGTTGAGTTACCTTTTAGCTTTTAGTCGTGTTGTGCCGGTTGCCATACCATAAACGTATAACAAAATTACTTTCTTTAAACAAAAAACAAAAAAAATTAGTAATAATAATAATAAAAATAAAACAAAAACAAAATATTTTTTGTATTAAAAAAAATTAATAAATGTATAGAAATTTAATTAAATTTATATTAGTTTAAATTGCATTAAACTGATATAAATTTCTAATTTTTAAATATCAAAAAAAAATAATAATACTTTAGTTGCAATTATTAAGTGTTGGAAAGTGTGTATAGGATGTCGTCTGAACGATTTCACAAGTAAGTTGTTTCACAATAATCATCTACTCTATATATTATTTTATATCTTCATTGTTTTTAAATATAATAAAAATATAGATAAAAAATAAACATGAAATAATTACAATACAATAAAATTAATTATAAAATATATGAATCATATATTTAACTGACAATCTGACATCTACACAATATAGTTTCAAATTATTAATATGAAAATTAATATAAAAAAAAAATTGAACAAACATACTGATGGAAAAAAAAAAATGAACCATGTGTTATTATAAATTAATACAAGTATCAATTGAACTGATAAAGTCATTATAAAACTTGAATATTCGTGGAATTGATACTTGATTTAAAAAACAACAAAACAAACATTGTTTTATTTAGGTCTTTTTGATAATATTTATCATATTGATATCATAATGATTAATCAATAAATAAACAAATATCAATTATCTATATAAATGACATGACTGAGTTAATAATTTTTTTGTTACTTCAATATATATATTTTGTAAATAAAAAAGAGAAAATTTATAAAAACTATAAGACGAAGAAAATTGTCTTAAGGTCATTGCACTTGTTGTATTTATTTTTTTTTTTTCCAACCAATTAAGATGTTTATCCAATGTGCTCAAATGTCATGTTAAATTTTGCAATTGACAGATTTTTAAAAAAATCTTTGTCACGTGAAATGAATTTATTTTCTCTTTCAGTGTATATATTTATATATTTGAAAAACAAAATAAAAAAACAGGACAAAAAAGAAATTATAATAGATATAGTAATTAATAATATTGAAATAATATTAAATGAAAATTATAGAGCAGCAAGAGATGGAGCATTGGAGATATTAAAAGAGGCTACAAAAAAAGATTGTAATACAAGAGATGATGGGGGAATGACCCCAACATTGTGGGCAGCCTTTGAAGGCCATATAGATTCACTAAGACTGTTGGTAGCCAGGGGGTATGTATTTTATCTTCTTATCACAAATAAAATAAACAACACTACCCACATCAACATTATCATTATTATTATACTACTTTTTCATATGAATATAATATTTAAAAAATATATACATAAAAATGTTGTAATAAAAATACAAAACATGCCAATAAAATTTTTAGCTACATCATCATTATATTTTCTATTTGATTATATATATATATATACTTATTTTATTTAACATTTTTTAAGTTTATTCTTGTATTTTTATTATCACATTTTATTGCACTACTTGTTAACCTTGAGTTTGATAATTATCAAGTTTAAAAATACTATGTAATTTATAAAATAAAAATATAAATAATAAAATAGCTTATATTTTTAGTTTTATTGTTGCAAATAAAAATTTTTTTTTATCTATTATTATGTCGACCATGAAATCCCAGGGACAAAATTGAGGAAGAATTCTATTGTTTTCATTCATTCAATGGCAAATTTAGTTTCACCTGTCATTGCAATTCAAGTTTATTTTGTAAAATTTCAAAGGAAATTCAAATGTTTATATTATTTTTCAATAACAATATAATTTTCATGATCAACAGCTGTTATTTGTTATTACAAAAAAAAATATAAAAATAAATATATAAACTGCTGACCAACTGACATGACTCTAATAATTTCATATCAACTTTATCAACATGTTAATTTTTTATTACAAATTTAAAAATATATAACTTATTATATTTTCTTAACTTTCACTTTTATTTTTTTTTATTTTTTTGACACTGTATTATGGCATTGATTACTCGTGACCGGATGAATAATAATAATAACCGTAATATCAAAAAATAATAGTGATAAACACACAAATTATAATAAAATATAAAAAATTCCACCGGTTTTTTTTTGTTTTGAAATTGCAACAGCTATTGTCAACAATGCATCCAAGCATCACGTGATTAATCCCGCCACTTTAAATTTAAAAATTATCATTGACCAATAAAAAAGAAAAAAAAGAAAAATTATGTAATGATATAATAAAAAAAATAAAATATTGTATTGTGGTTTAAAAATATATTTTTGTTGGGTATCTCATCACGAAGGTATATATCTATATTGATCGTTGTATGAATGAACTGGTGGAGTGACAGGTGACCGGATATGGGGGTGTTTAATTCCCTACAAAAAATATATAGATAAAAAAAAAAAAAAAAAAATGAAAAAATTGGATATGTATATTTGAATACCACCAGCAAGTATATTTGTATATATATTTTCCCCTTGTACATCGATTTTTTTTTATTTAATTTTTTTGTCTGGTAAAAATATGTATATATAAAAAAATATTATGTCGATTTTTATATTTGTGTATGAAAAAGAAAAAAAAAAAAAAAACGAGGGAAGGAAGGAAGGTAATTTCATCCGAAACGAAATTTAACGTACCGGAATATATATATATATAGTGTTGGAAAAGTTAAAAAGGGAAAGAACAGTTTACCTGTTGTTATAATAACTATATATATTTATTATTTATTCACGTGATTGTGTTTTATATATATAGTTTAAATAAGCAAACAAAATATATCCAATAAAACTTAAAACAATAAACACATGATGAGTCACACAATATATAATTAATTTGTTTTAGGGGTGATCCAGATAAAACTGATTATTTTGGTAATACAGCACTTCATTTATCAGCAGCACGTGGACATGAATATTGTGTTAAATTTTTAGTTAAATTTGGATGTAATATATGGTCATTAGATATTGATAGACATTCAGCACGTGAATTAGCAGCAATTAATGGATGTGATAATATATTACAATTTTTAGATATTGCACAAACTGAACAAGAAACATTAAACAGAAAAAAATGTAAAATATTAAGAGAAAAAGCAGAAAAAGATGCTGAAAAAAGGTAATTTTAATTTTTTTTTTTTTAAATAACACAAGTAATTTAAATTTAATATAAATTTTTTAATTTATAGATTAAAAGATTATGTTAAACAACAAAAAATAGCAGATTTACGTGCTGAAAAAGAACAAAAAAAATTATTAAAAGATCGTGCAAAAATGGATATTGAAATGTTAAATGAACACAATGTATTACCACATAGACCGAGTATTTTAACATTCAAAGGTAGAGTTAAACCATCACAAACATTTAGTGATATTGTTGGTACATTATCAACAGCATCAAGTGCAACATCAAGAAGACGTGGTAATGGTGCTGTTAGTAGAAAAGCACTTGCTAAAAAAGCAATTACTGATGATTTTAAAGTTGTTGAGGTAATTAATTAATTTATATATTTTTTAAATATAATAATTAATTAATTATTAATTTATTATTTATTAAGATTGAAGGTGATGGTAGAAAATCAGTAAGAAGTTTAACTGGTCTTAGAAGAGATTCTGAAGTTATGTATGTTGGTACATATGAGACTCAAGCACAACAAATGGGTAAAAGAGGAAAAATATCAGATGTTTGGGGAACTCTGAGTAAAGCTCAAAGTACACCTGATTTATTGGGTGATCGAGACTATGATAATGATGAAGATGATGATGATGATGATGATAATAATAATAAAACTAAAAATGTCATACAAGAAGCAGTATTATTTCAAGAACCAGCTAGTATTTTTAATAGACCCGGATTTGGTTCAGTTGCATTTAGACGAGCTGTAAGATGAAAATTTCAATTAATAACATAAATAAAACACAAATAAAAATGAATTAATTATTATATATTTTTTTTTCTTTGTTTAGATAACATCAACATTAGATAATTTGCCAGTATCACAAATAAATAATCAACAACAAAAAAATTTATATTCAAATGATACAACAGATGGATCAGTAATATGTCGTAAAAATAATATTCATAATAATGAAGAAATAAGTATTGGTAGTGCTGGAAGTCTTGCTAGAAGACAAAGTATGTGGGATGATGATCGTTTATCTGGTGAAGATGAAACTGATGAAACTGATGAAGAATGGACACCATTACAAAGATTTCTTGTTGCTAATAATTTAACATCAATACAATTAATTCTTGAATCTGAACAAATTGATCTTGAAGCATTAATGTTATTAACAGAAAATGATATAGCTGCATTAAATCTTCCTCTTGGTCCAAGAGCTAAACTTATAAATGCTATTGCTAATCGTAAAGTAACACTTGCAACTGAAAATATTATTAAAGACAGCAGATTATAATTATAATAATAATAATATTAAAATTATTTTGTACAATAAACATCAAGCAAAAATAAAATTACAATAATTTTTTTGATAAAAAAAATTAATATTATAAAAAAAAAAAAAAAAACTTAAAAGTTTATATATGTAATTAAATTTGTATAATTAATCAATAAATATATATTAATAAAGTAATTTAAAATTGTTTTTTTTTGTTCTTTTTTTAATATTTTTTTTTTTTTTTCTTTTCATTCGCAGTAATTTTACAAATACGCTTATACAAACGCATCATGAAAACATTCTTACAGATCTCTTTTATTCTTTTTTATTAATTATATTATGTATTACCATATTATTTATTTTTTTTTTAATTTTATATTTATTTATATTTATATTTTTTACGTACAAACAAGTGGCGAAAAAATATACAACTCCCTCTTTAATTGATGGAGAAGAATAAAAATAACAGCACCATCGTGTGTCTCATTAATTATTTGATCGCATTATTACAGTGTCATATTTTTTAATTATTATATTAAATTTAATCTTATTGACAACATAATTAATTAATTAATTTATTTATGCGCGTGGAGAGACACAACGGGTTATGAATTTTTAATGATACCCGTTGAAGAGAGTCTTTTTGCTCATTGCAAGTGTAAGCTCATGTCGACATGTTCAACATTGAGCTACACATTTTATTTATTTGTCTATTTTTTTTTTTTATTATTTATAATTATCATTAATTAATTTTCAATAAAAACTCAACGTAAACAAATCACTTTTACTTTTTTTTTTTTCTTATTTTTAATTGTAAGCACAAAATGTGACAAAATAACAATTTAAAAAAAAAAAAATCTAAATTAAAAATCAATTTAAAATCATAATTAAAATACATGAAATTCATTTCGCAGACCTCAATTTTTTTTATCAAATTTTTCATTAATAAAATAATTATAAATAGCCTACGTAATGCGTAAAATCTATAACACACTATTTTTTTGTTTTTTTTTTTTTCTTTTAAAAATTTTTTTTTTTTTTTTTTTTTTTTTTTTGTCATTTTCATTCTATATCATGATAATTTTAATTTATAATTTTAAATTGTTCTAATTTATTTAAATAAAAAATTTTAAAAAAAAAAAAAAAAAAAAAAACAAATATTGACAATTATTTAGAAAAAAAAAATGTAAATTTGAAAATTTTTCATTATCAGAATATTGCTGAATATTAATTTGAATAAAGCTATTTTTTTAATAGTCAATTATTATTAAATATAATTTAAATTTTTATGTAGTTTTATCAACTAATCAAATTACTTAATTTGAACTGATTCTATTTACTTTTTTTGTTTATTTAATTATAACATTTTTCTTTCAAATTTGTTCACAATTTGATTAGTATGCAAATGTTTTTATTCACAACTGAATATCAATTATATTATTAAATTTAAAATAATAATACAAATTGTGATATTTAAAGAGACGAATGATAGGTGTCTCAATCGATGAGATACCAATTCTACAGTTTAAATTTTTATTTTCAAAAAATTTATATCAACTAGTTGCGTACATAATAGGTTTGTTTTATTATTTCATTTTAAGTGTTTGTGTGTATTATTATTTTATCTACAAATCACGGGTTAAATTTAGAAATTAAATAAAAAAAAGTAAATGAAAGAAAAATAATTGTCTAAAAAAAAAAAAAAAACAAAATTAATTTGAACTAACAATCACAAAAAACGAAACAAAACGTCGCCTGCGTTTTTTTTTTAATTAAAATCACGATATTCCATTAAATTCTAATTTTTATTTGATATTGTTAAATAATTAACAAAACAAAAAAAAAGTAATGGTAAAAAAAAAAAAATTATGTAAATATCAATAAATTTAGATATAAAAAAATTTATCATGAGAATTATTCCCGGTGTTCTGATCGGTCTTGAGACCCCGAAGCAAAACGAGGCACAGTGCGTTACAAATTTAAATTTAATATTATACATTTTCAGTTAATTTTTCTCTTGTTTTTTTTTTTTTATCAATACATATTCTCAATTAATGAATTTAATGAGAATATATACATTTCTTTCTTTAATTTTTTTTCTTTCATATACCAACACATTTACATAAACATATTAATGATACAATAAATAATTATCTGAATAAATTTATATCAAATGATAATTTTTGTACAAAAACTTATTAAATTATACTATTTTTTATTTAATTATTAAAACAAAATAATTCAGATAATTATTTATTGTTAATCAAATTATATGTTATTGTAGATATGTTTATGAATATAAGTTGTATCAATTGAATTATAGATACAATATTATTTATATACCTATATGTAAATATATTCAAGTGTTGATGTATGTGATTTTTTAAAAAATTATTGTTACTTTTTTGTTATTATTTTGTGGCATTTATATATTTTATCATGTTTAATAATTAAAAAATAAAAAACTACACACAATGTATACATTTTTTAATTGATTTAATAATAAATCAATTAATAAATGTCACGAAATGGCAACTAAAGTTTTCATGTTTTTAATTTTTACTTTTATCTATTTATTTAAAAATAATTAAGCCTCATTTAAAATTTCTCTTTGCAGTTACTTAATTATTATGTATAATTTTATATTATTTTATTATTCGTTGAGGCATCGAATTAATTTATAATAAATCAATTATATTTAATAAATTACTTATTAAATTGACTCATAAATGGTCAAAGGGCTATAATTAATGATAATACGTTTCGTTACATGAAACGTGAACGTTTATGTGTAGGTGAACCCATATCTACATCATGTGAAGCAGGTCGTTTATGATGTCTTGCATATTCAGTTGTTATAAATGCACTTAATTCTGATGGTTTACCATTACGTCGTGATAATGGTGAATCTAGAAAAATAAATAATAAATAAATAAATAATTTAATTCAATTAATTAATTAATTTTTTTAATATTATATATAATATTTACTGGATAAGGCAATTGCTTCTCTAAAAGCATGAAGATTTGCATCTGGATCATCTGGTACTGCTGGTGATGATACAACCATATTTGATACTTGATTTTGTGATGGTGGTGAATTACTAACTGTTACTCTTGTTCTTGGTGTACTCCTGTAATATAATTATTATTAATATTATTTTTAAATAAAATATTTCAATATTATAAAATTATATTTATAAATTTTACCTTTGATTTATTGATTTAGTTTGTGAACCAGCAAGATATTCCAATAAATCTTCTCTTCTAATCATACGTCTTTTTTTTCTAGCCCAATTCATAAGTTCTTTACTACGTTTTTGTTTACCAACTTCAGTTCCTAAATCTGTAAATCTTCTTACTCCATCTACTGAACCTATAAATAATAATTTTAATTATTAATCATCGTTATTCAATTGAATTTAAAAAAAAAAAAAAATTAAAACCAAACAGCTGATTAGTCATTTATTAATTGTATCACGTGGTTAAATGAAAAGCAATGTTTTTTTATATTATTTTAATATTATTTCAACACAATGAATTTTTTTTATCTTTATATTAATATTATAATCTTATTTACTTTATTTTTTTTTTTTTTAACATTACTTTATATAGTCATTCACATATACGTAAATAATAGTATCAATAATAATTATTTAAAAAAAAATAAATAAATAAAGCAGCAGCAGCAGCTGATTTAGTTTTTTCATTAATATAAATTTAAAATAAAAAAAATTTCACAATATTTATTACAATAAATGACGCAGTATGAATATATATATATATATATATATATTTTTTTATACAATAAATAAGAATAAATTATCATTACTTATTTATTTTTTTTTTGTATCATTTAACAAACCAACTTTATGACGAAATTATAAATTGTTATTTCAATAAACAAAAAAAAATTAATAATTACCTTTGTAAAGTGATGTGATTGTACCAGCAGCAGTCTGAAAAGGCACCCATAGTGATGATGTTCCTTGTGAACGATCTAAATAAATAATATTATTTTAATTAATTTATTATTATTATATTTTTATAATAAACTAAATGAATGATAATAGTTTTTTTTTGTTAAATTAATTACTATTTTACCAGTATAAACTTGTTCTTCTCTGTCATAATTATTTTAATAAATAATAACTTTTTTTGTCATGTTTCAAATTAAAAATATAAAATAAAAATAACATTGTCGTCATACAAAATGGGTGCAAATGATTAAAATGAAATGGCTGTATATAATTTTAAAAAGCATGTGTTTTTTTCATGAACCATGAAAATAAATACTTATTGAAAAAGAAAAAGATGAATAAATACAAAAAGAAAATATAATGAAAAATAAAAATAAAAATATTGGTACGAGGACGAAGACGAGGACGATCCCCATAATAAATTATTGCACAAGGAAAAATGAAACAAAAAGAGAAAGAATCAAGCATGACACCACGACTTTTGAGAGAAAATAAAAGTGCAATATGATAATGATGATAAAATTAAAAAAAAAATTTTCTCATCAATAATAATAGATTATGATGATAATTATATATAAAATATATAATTATTGATAATTTATGAATAATAATTAATTAATTATTTAAAAATAAATACATCTTGCCTTTGTAAAGTTGAGCAATGGCCGATGCCGTTGTCTGAAAACCTGACCATATCTCTTGCGTGAAAATTTCTTTTTGATTGTGCAATTGAGCCTCATAATCTGGTTCTGCTTCAATTGCAGCTAAACATTGTTGTTCCCAATTAGTATACCAATAATCCATCAAGGAATCTTCCTCTCTATCTTCACTCATGGTTTTTTTTTTTTTTATAATATATTATTATTCACAATCACACACAAACACTTGACTATTTTATTTTTTGTTTTAACTTTTCAATTTTTTAATTAATAAAAAGTTATTTATCAAATATTTTGTATTTTTATAAATACCAAAAATAAAATTATAATTTTATCAATTTGTCAAATATATTATTAATTATAAAATTTATATTGTTCAAATAAAACAAAAAAAAAAAAGAAAAGTTTTTTCAATTCTCTTGGTTGGCGACACCCATACATTCACACACAAATATATAAAATTATAAATTATTATTTTCAATCGATCTTCACGACGGGTTATGTTCACAAACAGCTTGACAATAATATTATAAATATAAATTATAAAATAACTCAAATATAATATATATAAATAATATATAAATTTATAAATTATTTATTATTTATTTTAATGAGTATTATAAAAAAAAATTTTTTTTTTTTATTTTTGTTGATGATAATTTATGATGATAATGATGAATCAAGAGTAACATTAAACACATGTATAATAATTTGTTATAAATATGTACAAATATACATGCAAATTATACAAAGTCTTCTTCGAGGTGAAGTGATTCTCTCAGAAACACGATGAAGGTCAGGTTGCGGCCATTACAAATAACTCTCTTGTAGTCTCAGTGTATCAATTTTAAAAATGGATGTATGCATACACACACCTTTTTCTTATATATGTATAAACACAACACACAAAGTTCATCAATGTCCAAAAAGAAAATTAAATTTGAAAAAAAAAATAAACAAATTTATATTTAAATATTTATTTTCACAACACTAATTTTTGATGTATTTTATTGAACTTTTAATATAAATAAAATATAATTTTGTATTTTATTTATATTTAAATTTGAAGATATTGATGCGATACAATGCGATAGTAAAGATGAACGTGATGATGAATCTTTTGTATGTTTGGTGGATAATAATATAATATGGTGAGAAATACATACACCACAGGATCTTAAAACAACAAGATCTTCATCAAAAACGTTTCATTCGCAAACTCACGAAATAATTATCGTTTTTGAGTATATGCCAAAATATCCCCACTTCAATGACACGCGCACGGAAATAATAATATTAAAGTATTGTTATTATTATTATTATTATTATATTTTTATATTTATATTTTTAAACCACAAAATATAAAGTTTGATGTAGAATTGCGTCAATAATTTTATTGGTGTATCAACTTATCAAGAGATGGCACTGTGTGTTTTTTAGATGAGATTTATTTGGATTTATTAGACTTATGTAATTGAGGCTTAATATATAATTATTATTATTTTTAATTGTTTGATGATGATGATTATTATTGATGACCAAATTGACCAGCTGATAGAGATTTCAAGTTTACAGATGATAAGTAAACACCAAAGCTGATACATCGGAATGTATCATTTTACAAATTTGATTTTCAGAGGTAATTCGATTTGTCATTTTGTTTTAATTGTTTTATTGATGTTAACACAAAATGAATTTTATTTTTTTTAGATTTATATCAATAAATGTTATTGGAGATATTCAACTGTTGTTGTATAAAGAAGAACACATGTTGGAAATAATTTGATAAAATTGAATTATTGAATCAAACATGACTGAGATGAATAGATAAATAGAAGAATAACAAGATTTTTGTAAAACATGTAAACCAACAAATTACATGTCAAATAAGTTTACAGTTGTATTATGTTGTTATAATTTTAAAAAAATAATAAATTTAATATATGAATGATTTTTTTTTCCCATTTTAGACATTCAATTCAATTTAATGTCATCTAGGAAGATTGAAGAATTTTTTACACACACTGATGAAGCAATACAACATTAACAGATGAATTTGAAACATTATCATCAAAAGATGAAGTAATTAAAGCAATTATTGATGATCAAATTGACCAGCTGATAGAGATTTCAAGTTTACAGATGATAAGTAAACATCAAAGCTAAACATCAGAATGTATCATCTTACAATTTTGATTTTCAGGGGTAATTCGATTTGTCATTTTGTTTTAATTGTTTTATTGATGATAACACAAAATGAAAATAACTTTTTTAATTTTAAATCAATTTTATATTTAATTTATCATCAGCAAAAGCACTTTGACAAACAGTAAGAGAAAAAATAATGTAAAAAGAATGGATTTTTTTAATTGATGTACTGGTTTGAGTATTAAACAGATCATTGAGAAAAAAGGTCAAGTAAAGAGTCGTCAATGTCATATGTAATGTCAGTCTTATTAAAATAATAATAATATTATTATCAAAAAAGAAGAAGTACTTACCTGGACAATAAAACACTGTATATATTATCTTTTACATGCACAAATATTATCAAATTAACACACTTATTGATATAGTCACTACTTTTATAAAAAAAAAACAAAACTTGATAAACATATTCATCAATTATCACTATTGAATGAATAAAAACCGTTAATCGTTATCATTTTCATCAAATTTTGTTATGATAATATCACATTGTAATATCACTGACTCATCAAGATGTTTGATAATTTTTTATAATTTTAATTGACTTATCATCAGTGACTAGTAGACTACATTGTTGACAAGCAATTCAATTAAATAATGAAAAACCAAACAACAATTGAGATATATTTTTAAAAAATTAATTAAACAGTGTTTTGTTGGTTTATCTTTGCTTTTAATTACGTTTATAATTGCATTTGCTTGACAAAATTAAAAATACGCATAAAGACACTTGGTGCCTGTATGTAAAAAAAGTACCACCAGGTATAAATAAAAATCAGAATAAAAAAAAAAAATCAAGATGACCTAAATAATATAAAAGACATATGATAATCATCATGGGGTTTCAAAAACCTCGATGATCAATCATCTATTTAATATATAAATCAAGAGTATATTGATGCAGTTATATCAATGCAATCAAAAATTAAATAAAATCTTACCTTTTAAGCGGTTGTTCATCATCCCACGATGAAGTAGTTTATGATGAATCCAGATGAATATATCATCAACGTTTCAATTAACATAACACAAATTTTTACCACTATGACTTTTTTTTGCACCAGGTGTAACAAAAAAAAAATAGATATTTGATAATAACAACACTTCACCAAGCTTTTATCACATCACACCATACCATACCATACCACATCACATCATCACACCACATTACATATTTTACTCATTTATTAATCATAATTTTTAAATATAGGTAAAATAACTCATCAATTTAAAAATAGGATTCCTAGACAAATAGTACATATAGTACATATATATTTTCTATACTATTGCTTTAATAGAGGCAGTTGATTCTTGATAAATCAATTAACACAAACTAGCTCATCAATTAAATTAAAAATAGATAAAATTCATCAAGAAGTTAATATTCATGATTGGTACTAACTGGTACATCAAAATGAAAAAGATAAAAAAATTAATAATACTAGTACCAAGTGGTATTGTTGGATTGATTTGGTAACAAAACGTTCAAGCATCATTTTACATTATCAGATACTCATTATTGTTGAAGCATCATATGATGCAGGTGGACTTGAATGTTTTTTTTTATCTTTTCATTTTGATGCTTATTAATTATCAACTGGTCCAACATCAAGTTATCACCATTTAGAATCAATCTTGATTATTTTATTAACTACTTGATGAATAACAAAGACAAAAATCAACGTACCTCATATATATATCTACCAGACTTCTCCATTTTATTTGCACTTTTTATCTTATATATTTTACTAACACATAAACAACACTTTAACTTGTCCCAAAATTTTAATAAAAAATTAATAAATTTACAATAAACAAAATGGAGTCCAAGAGGATGAATAGACGCTAGCTATAGAACAAAAGGACTGATGACGCCATTTTTTTTTTTTTTTTAACAATTTTTTTAATGAATATTTATGAAAATAAAATTATCCGACTAAAATTATAATAAAACTATCCGATAAATAATAATAATTTTTATAAATAATTATAAATATTTGTTCATATATATTGAAAAATTAATTGACTTTGGAGAAGGGCAGCGTAACCCTCACCAAGTCATTTTAATTTTTTTTATTTAATAATAAATTAACTTTAACTATGATTGTTTATGCACTAAATAATTAATAACAATAAAATAATATAATATTTACATGCAAATGTCCATTATTATCGAGTAAACTTTTTTTTTTCTTTAGCCTTGGCGTCCTTGACAATATCCATTTTTTTTTTCACAAATTATACAACATCCATTATTAATTTATCACACACTGTATTTGTTACACTTTTATAACTCAATTTAACAATAATTTATAATTTTTAAGCAATAAAATTAGCGAAAATACGAGTTCAAAGACACAACTGCCTACAATGCTACAACTGCTGCTTGTGCTGCTGTCTGTCTGTCTCTGTCTCTGTCTCTCTCTTTACTCTGCGGCCATCTTGAAAAAAATTAGTGAATAGCTTGACTAGGAGATGGCGCCATAATAGCTTTCTAAATTCAAAAACAGTTTTATTGTTTGATAATTTTTTAATAAATAATGATAAAATTATAATAAATTTTAAACAATTACTAATTAAATAATTAGTTAAATAGTTAATAAGTTGATTTACGTGCAATAAACATTATTAAAAATTAAAAAAATATGTAAAAATATGCAATAAAAATAAACGTCAAATTGTTAATATTTGTTACAATTTCTAAAAGATGTCACTACTCGTATGTTAATGACGCCATTTCGACTATTATTATTATTAATAATAATAATAATAAATAATAACAATAATAAATATATAACAACAAATTTTGTGA
The DNA here is from genome assembly GCA_011426435.1 of Lysiphlebus fabarum. Lineage (NCBI taxonomy): Eukaryota > Metazoa > Arthropoda > Insecta > Hymenoptera > Braconidae > Lysiphlebus > Lysiphlebus fabarum. The sequence continues at coordinate 108,475 of WSYQ01000250.1, read as the reverse complement.
TACAAGCACATACAAGTTTTTACAAGTTTTTGTTTATACAAAATAAATATAATTTTGATAATCAATTGCGATATTTGCAAAATGGTTGAAGATAAAAATGGATCAGAGATGCTCACTGATGCTGAGGCAGAATTATATGATAGACAAATTCGTCTTTGGGGTCTTGAATCACAAAAAAGGTAAAAAGAAAATAAATATAATAATTGTATTTTAACCTCAATTAATACCGGCTTTTTTTAAATTTCTTTGTAATAAATAATATTTATTTTTCAGATTACGTTTAGCTAAAATTTTATTCATCAGTTTAAATGGTTTTACTGCTGAAGTTGCTAAAAATATAATTCTTGCTGGTGTTAAAGAAGTTAAATTTTTAGATCACAAAAATGTCAGCAAAGAAGATTCGTGTTCTCAATTTCTCATTGATAGAAATGACATAAATAAGAATGTAAGTATCTTTTATAAAAATCTATCTACTTGTTTACTTTTTTCTTCTTTTTATTTTTTATTATAAAACAATTTTATGATGAATCATACAGCTTGAATAAATAAAGATAATTGTAGGTATAATCAATTGTTTTAAATATTAATAAAAAGTTGTTTCTATTTTTATTGATTTTAGAGAGCTACTGCATCTCTTACCAGAGCACAAGCACTCAATCCAATGGTTAATGTAACAGCTGATGAGTCAAATATTGATGAAAAACCTGACACATTTTTCCAACAATTTGATGTTGTATGTGCATCTGAATGTACCATCACCCAGTTAAAAAAAATCAATGCTGCTTGTCGTCAATACAATATTAAATTTTTTGCTGGTGATGTATGGGGACAGTTTGGATTTAATTTTGCTGATCTTATGACTCATGAATATGTCATGTATGTATTTGTTTATTATTATTTTTAAATTTATTTATTATTCATAGTTGTTTTTTTTTTTTTTTTTCAATTAAAATTATAATATGTATCTGTGAATTATTTATTCAGGGAAGTTACTGTAAGCAAAAAGAAAATTGGTGGTGGTGGTGATCCAGATGCCAATGCTTTTGAAAGTATTGTCAGTAATGTCAAGAAAGTTGATACATTTGTACCATTTGAAAAAATTCTTGATGCTCAAAAATTACCAAAACGATCTGAAGATTATCATCTCTTTCAAAGTAGGTTTTTATTATTTTTTTATTATATTTAAAAATAATGTTTACCATTTTTTATAACAACTTAATAAATTGATAAATTTATTTACTTTTAGTTATGATGAATTATCGTGAAAAACATGGTAAAGATGTACATCCAAGTGAACGAGATTCTGAAGAATTTTTAAAAGAAGCCAAGGCTATTATTGAAGAGTATAATTTGGGTGACACAATTAACTATCTCATTGAGTAAGTATATTAAATAATGAATAAATTTATTTATTATTTATCTATGTTGTTTTAAATATTTTTTATTTATATTTTTTTAGAAGTGATTTGTATGCTCAAGTAAGTCCAGTCTGTGCTATTTTGGGTGGTGTAATGGGCCAAGAAATTATCAAAGCTGTTTCTCAAAAAGAACCACCAAACAACAATCTTTTCCTCTTCAATCCAGCAACAATGTGCGGTAAAGTTCTACGACTTGGTTATTAATTTATCAATATTTTCATTCGTAACATTCAAAAAACATAAACATAAAATAATAAACAAACGTCGTGGTTTTAACTTAGCTACCGACAATTTATAAGTTACGTTAATTTGTATTTTTCATTGAAATAACAGTGACATTATTTTGCTATTTACCTCGGTGTTTTTTATTTAAATTTATTAAATACAAAAAACATTATTACTTGATCTTTTTTTTTATTTTTTTATTTTTTTACGTCTTGAATCATCCACTCTAATAGTCATCAAGTTTTTCTAGTTAAATAGGCAAACATTCTAGCAACTTGTCGAGTCACGCTATAATGTTATCGACTTTGTATATAAAAAAAAAAAATAAATAAAATAAAAAACGAGGGTAAAAAAAGGGCTTACCAGACGATGACAACAACGACAAGACTTGTTTTACATGAGTCAGACTGAGGAATTTGCCACAATCCATGTAGAGTAGGGCTTGAGGCATTGTACAGGTAATTCATTGGATCGATATGACACATAAGTGTCTCTGGAATGTTAAGATAAAAGAATATAAATTTTTATATTCACCCATCATCATCTTACTTACAACATAAATAATATAAAAATATTGAGGTCATGCAAAATTTACGCCTCAAACAAAAAAAAAAAAAAAAAATTTATCTTTCGACAATATACATTTTACTTACAATTATATTTGATTGATTGCTAAAAAGCAATGTTTGATGGGCTTTAAAAATTTCACACCAAGAATATAAATATTTAAATAAAATAAAAAATATAAAGCCACGAAACATTCGTTGGTATTTTTAACGATCTTGGAGGAGTAGTCAAATATATTTTATTTCTTTGAAGTAAAACTATAAAATGACCCCATGGTTAACCAATTGTGACAGTTTTAAAAATGTCATTTTAAATGATCAAATTAAATATAACAACACTCTTAAAAAAGAATTTTGATTTTGAATTTATTATACTATTTTTTTAATTTTTTTCAATTTTATTTTTAACAAAAAATATATATAAAAACTTGCTTCAGAATAAATAATGATATCTTTTTCTACACACTTATAAATAATTAGATACGTGAGAAAACTACCTACTTACAGCATTTATTTTCTATCACAAAAAATATCCTATTTTGCTACACAGTTTTATCTTATCTCATACAATATACATTCACATATACATAATTTTATTTTTTATTATTTCTTTGTTTTTATTTTTGTCAGACTTTTTATTAACTTTTTCAACAAAATATTTTACATTAGATATTTCAAATATTTTTGCACTTGGCATAAATTTAATTTAAAAAAAAAACCACATACGACAGAAATAAGTTAGTAACAAAAAAAAAATTGAGACTATGAATTTTCTTGAAATAAAATATGAAATAAAATATTTTCATAGCTCATATATTTTTTGTATAACTTGAATTTTCTTTTTGTTTTTCTTTTGTCTATTTGAATGTTGCATTTTATTGGACTTTAAGGGATACATATGCATTAACAAAATAAAATGATAAAATCTTAGGGTTTCTATTTTATTCAATCTGTATGACATTCACCAAAGCCAAAAGATTATGTTACTCATAAAAAATAAAAATACTATATTGTCTGAATTTATATATACACAAGTAACTTGTGAACATTTTATAAGTCATTCAAGGTACAACCACATCTTTTGATGTCCAGAAAATATATAAAATTTATAAAATCAAGTGGTTTGACCTCCCATCATCAAATTATAATTTTTTTATTATATTTTTTTTTTTTAAATTTTATATGATTCATGCAATCATCTTATTCATCCAAATAAACATTTTCATTTCCAACATGTCATAAAACCTAAATAAAAGCAAAGTATAGACGATGATAAAAAAATAAATATAAAAAATGAAAAATAGTATATAAAAGTAAAATAAAATAAAAAAAAAAAAAATTAAACCATTCACGTTGCACCCGGGCTCGTTCAATTTGACGTTTGTATATATTTTTAAAAAAAAAAAGTAAAAAATTCACTTGAGTATATATTCATACATGAGAATCACACGGGCAGGTGCACAGAAAATGTGAATATGCATTTTTTTTTTTTTTACTCAAATGATAGTGAAAAAAGTTTAAATAAAAAAATAAAAAAATGAAAATAAGGGGTAAAAAATTTCCCATTACCTCTGACATATCCGGGTTGGATATAACGTCGCCAAAAAGTCTTTACGAGTTGCGGTTGTTGCTTTCGTAAAATCGTCCAACTCGAGTATGTATATAGTAGAAGCAAAAGTGCTTTTGAAAAGTGGTGAATAGTAGATATAGAAAGAAATAAAAAAATAAAATAAAAATAATATAATTTTATATAGAATTGGTATATATATATATGTAGAAAAATTTCTGAATGCAAATAATATATTCGTTGGAAAAATGAGAAAAGAAAATAGTGGAAATATTATTATTTCAACTTTTATACAACTTCGTGTTGCGTCCGGCATCAAGACGTTTGATTATTACCCTATCATATTTAATGTTAACATTCAATTTTCAAGACTTTTGTCATTTAAAATTGTATAATTTACGTATCCAGCTATATATATATAGTTTTGTAATTAATTTACAAAAGGATAACGACTTGAGGAAATACAATAATTTTGGTATTATTTTCTCTGTAATATTATCAGTCATTGTGTTAGTGATTTCATGACCGAGACGAGATTACTTGTCTTCAAGATTTCCTGTAAAATATTATACAAAATAATTCAATTTAATTTTTGATAACTTTAGAAAGATTAACTAAAAACTTTTGACAGAGTAGATTATTGTGATTACAGTATATTAGTGAATGATAATAAAAAAATAAAAAATAAAATAATAACTAAAATGAATAAATAAATAGTAATAATAATGAAAAAAATAATAATAGAGATAAAAGAAATAAAAATAAAGAGTAACAGAAAAATAACGAGCTCACTACTTTGTCAAAGAGTCGTGAATATTTTATCAAGTGACAGTGGAAGTCGAAGGAAATATAAAAAAAAAAAAAAACTATACAAGTACAATTGGTCGAAAAAATTGAAGGCAAAAGGCCACTTTTCTATCGAAATAAAAGTTTAACAATGAAAGATAAAAAATAAAATAAAAACATACACTGATGGAATAAAAATAAAATATAAAAATAAACCAAGTAAATATGTGTTTTATATTATTTATTCTTTTTCGTTATTTTCTTGTATATATATATTTAATTTTTTTTTTCTATCCAGACAAAAAATAAATGTATATTATGAGTTACTGACTCGTAGTGCGTCGTTTTCTCGAGCGATATTTCATGCTTTTGTTCGATTTCAGTGAGCATTATTTTAGGTAACGTCGGTGAAATGTACTTGTAATAGTGGCTTACCATGATTCGTTTCCTATTTTTTTTTTTTTTTGATTTTTTTTTTTCCATATAATAGTATGTCGTTGAGAAATATGTCGTGTTTCCGTTAGTTTCTTGAAACAGGACTTTTGTCCACTGAAAGAAAGTAAAAAAATAAAATAAATAAAACAAAAAAATTATTACAATAAATACATATAGCTAGGCAAAAAATAAGTTTGAAAAAAACTTTGATAAAGTAAATATCCTGCAAGTATATATGCACGTATTTGTGTTTATTTTATTCATTTTATTTTTGTATTTATACAAAGTTTTTTGCAAGTTGTTTCTGCAAGTTTTAAATTGACACTAGTCTCATTTACACGTACCTCTCGTCACATCCCTTAATTAAGCCACCACAATTTTTTTTTGCTAAATAATAATAAAAAAAATTTAAAATTTTTTTAAGGATCTCAATGAAATGAAGGGTGACTTTTTCTATATATATTGACCTATTTATACTTTTTTTTTTTTCAAACTTCCCCATTTTTATCTCAACTCTCGCAAGAATGAATTTAATTTTTTTGTAAAATGAAAAAAATACAAAAAAATAAAATTGAAACCACCCCCATATTATTACTTTATACAATTTGTTTATTTTTTTTTTTTATTTTTTATTATTATTGTTATTATTTATTTACTTTGTTAAATTTATTTTTTCTTTCAAAATCGTTTATCTGTATAATGTTCGCTTGATTTCATTCAAAAAACATCCAGATGATATATGAAATATTTTCTGCTTATCCAAGATATGTCCCATAGGATACGACGACGACGACGACCTTTGTTAGCCCAACCCCGTTTACTTCTGTATAATATGTATATATATATTTATTGCATATTTCAATGTATAACACTGTAAAATATACATGTAAAAAAAAAAAAAAAAAACTGTATATACATATATAGTGTGCGAATAAACCAAGCGAGTCAGTGACTCGGTGCTGAGTGCCACTTTAAAGTATTTTTGGCAATATAAGGTTGACTTATGGTTTTTGAAATTCCAACTTGCGATATGAGGGAGGAAAAAAAAAATAATAAAAAGCATGTATATATATATATATATTAGAGAAATAGTCATATATATACTTACCCCTGTTGGATATTGCATTGTGTTTTCTTACAGGACAAATGATTTACCGTGTGCTTTTTTTACTCCCTCTTTATCCTCCCACTTTGTGATTTGACTGTTACACATATATTTTTTTCTCATACTCTTGATTTTCACATTGCCTTGAGGCCAATGACGAGAATAAAAAATATAAAATTTGTAAAGGGGTTGAAAAACTTGAAAAAAAATAATAATAAATTAGAAATATATCCAAGGTATTACATATTTATGGGCTTCTGTTAACGTCAAGAAACAAATTTCAGGCAAATCTGAACCTGAAATAACTTTATTGAAATGTTAGACTTTTAACTTATTTTTATTTTTTTCGTCTTCATATTATATTCCTTGAGGAAAAAAAATATATATAGGTATAACTACTCGTTTTTTTTTACAACCCTTCATATATTTTTTTTTGTTTTTTATTTTAAAATTTTATTTTATATTTTTTTCAATGAGTTTTTTATCCACGAATCTAGCCGCCGGGTATGTTTGTTCGTCTTCATGCAACACTGATTTTTTAGTCAAAAAGTTGAAAAGAATTTTTGTTTTTATATGTATATTTTTAAAAAAAAAAACAAAAAAAAGTAAATTGCTGCGTAAATGGTTATGCTGTTTTTCTGATTAAAGAAAATATTTTTCATTATTATATTGTTTTTTTTTTTTTTTTTTTCTTCAGGACAATAGCTATTTTATTTTCTTTATTTTTTTGGAAGGCAGATAAGTAATTAAATATACTTTGGGGAAAATTGTGATATAACTTTATTTTATTTTTTCCCATAGTATAGTTAAAAGATTAACGCTATTGAAAAAAATAGACATGCGCTTAAATTTGTTACGCTGGTCACTGTTGACAGTTTAGATTTATTAGAGTATATTATTCCAATTTTTTATTCTGGATAATTTATCGTTTAGACCGGAAGTCCTTAGCCTCGATTGCGGCAATATATGTAGCACCGGAACGCGTGCCATCTAACCAATTTTTCATGGTTTCATTTATTTTATATAAAACTTGAGTAAAGTAGTAGATATTTTCATTATATTGTTGGGAAAATTTTGATATTTTTTTTTTCTTTTAACGATTTATTTATCGTTTATACACAGACAAAAGTTTAGACAGAAAAAAAAAAAAAAAAAACAGTTCAGCAGGTACATTTATAGGCATTGTTCTCAGTTAAATAGGTACATGTTGAAATTAAATTATCTTTATATTTGCCTTCTTTTTTTTTGGCTTTTTCTGCATCAAATAAAATAGAATTTTAAATTGTGAAACCAGGAGTAAATATTTTTTAAAATTTGATTATTCTACTGGGAGATTTTTCAGCCATTTATTTTCAAATATATATTTTTCAAGATTTTTTTTTTTATTTTATTATGAACCCTCATCATCAGAGCCAATTAAGATTCTGATAAAATTTCAAGAAGTCTAGCAGAATGCTGGAACAATTCATTTAAGAAAATGATATTATTGAATTTTACTCAGATAACTTTGTTAATAATAATTTAAAAAAAAATATAAAAAGCATTTATAATTTATATTTACAAAATAAATTCAATAATAAAAAAAAACAAAAATAAAAAAAAGCTTTCTTGTTGTATTATATAGAGTATATACACCACAATTTGATTATATATTTTCAATTAAAATAATATTTATTATTAAATAATTATTAAATTTTATTTCAGTTAATATTTAAAACAATAAGCAAATGAAATTTATTTTTTATATAAATAATGAATAAAAATGAGTTTTAACACGAAAAGTATTAAATAACATAATAAATACAATACATTTATGAATACATATACATAAATCAATGCTATTGGGGTTGATGTTATTTAGAACTAGCTCAACAAGGGAAACTGCATTCGATTTTTTTCTTTTTTTTCGGACACTCGAAATTATTGAATATTAAGTGTCGCCAATGACTATATGAAAGCATAAAATAAAAAAGAAAAAACCATTGAATTAAAGGGAATGCAACATACCGGTGTTGCATCCCCTCTGATATAACTTATCTCAGTGACACCGGGAATAACTACCATGAAACATTAATTGATGCTTCATGAACATGAACTTTTGGTATTAACGGTAATAATATTCTTGCTTGATATTGTTCTGCTTCATTCGTGCGAAAGTTTAATCGTCGACATTCGTCATATTCGGTCTATTTCATTACCTAAAAAAGAAAAAAAAAAATACAATAAATTTTTATAATAATTATCTTTTATACACAAAAAAATTATTATTTCTTATAGTAATAAAAATTTATTGATCATTGTTTCGTTGTAATTTGTTTTTTTTTTTTCTCATTTATTTAATAGCAATAAAAATAAATAATAAATTAAATTAAAATCTGTTGTGTAAGTAGTTGCATGTACCTGTTTTAAATCGAGTCAGTATCAAGGTAATAAAATGTCTTTATATATAAAGTTGGAAAAAGGGGTTGTAAAATCAACTTTTACAAGGTCCTTGTTAAAATAATCAGATTTCAAAAGAGCTCTGAAAGCTTTTGGTCTTCAAATGCGGCTTCTGATGTCTAATAAATAAATATATATATAACATTCAACTAGTTTTATGAATATATATATATAGGTATATGAAAATACGATGGTAATATCTTTCGATTGCCAAGGTGGAAAGCCAAATGAATAAGTAAGAAGATATCGAGCCTTGGGCCGTTTGTACGCACTTTGTAGTTTTGGTTAGTGCTCTTCATTTCAATATACATATATATATTTATACAAAAGGTAGTCTCTCTTTCTATCTTGTGTTTTGTATGTGGATAAATTGGTGAATCCATCGAGGGATTTCGCGAGCAATTACGTGATTAAGACGCCTCTGGCTGTTCTATGGTTCCACTAAGTACGTACTTAGAACTGATCCAGCAATTTCTATGACCCCAGAAACTATCCATAGATGATTATTATACATATATGTCTTGTATATATTTCAAGTAAAGTTTGAGCTTTGCATAGTTACCTTAATACAATGTGAGACAATGAAGACAAAAACCAAGATGATGATGATCATGATGATGATGATGATGATTATCGTAGGCTATATATATATGTATATATTCGGTATAGCATTTATTAGTGACTGAGTAGTTTGGTTTATATAAACAGAATACATGAATTTTGGTTTACCGGAAATTAAATAAATAATTTAGCTACATCTTGAATACATTCTGAAGACAACCTTGTGTCCTCGAGGATCATTTTGATAATTAACATCAATCAAATTTACAATTTTGAATATAGATTTTTGTTTGTATTCAGTTATTAAATTTATTATATGTTGATACTAAATTTTGCAATTTGAATTTGAATTAATAATTGTGTTTATATATATATTTTTGAAACCAAACAGTTTGAATTTGAATTTTTTTAAATTTTAAACAAAAAAAAAAAAACATGAGTATAAAGCTATAAGTATTTACATGAATAATTTCAATGAGTTTTGAATTTTTTTTTTTTTTTTATATTCATATATACATGTATAATAATTTCTTTTGAAAACGTGAGGTGTCAAAAAGTATACGACTGACGACAGTGATGTAAAAAAAAAAATGATAAATAAATATAAAATATATATCATGGGCAGTATTATATTACGAGTGGCAAGACATGAACGAGATCTCATTTGAATTCAAATAGCCACCGATTTACTTGAATGAGAGGATGTCATTGAATATGCTAGATAGATAGTTGAATATAATATGATGTATATAGAAACTGAGAATTGAAGAGAAAATGGATATGACGATATCATTTTGCCCTCTTCTTATAATATAGGTATATATACTAAATCTCATATACGAAAACTTGTGAATAGTTGTATTTTGGCAATGTGTCATGGACAGATACACGTAACCTATTTTATGAAAGACGAAAATTTCATCGACTGGAAACCAGTCATGTCTGTCTCACTGATTTTTCGTATTCATAGACATGAGCATCTGTCTGACAAAAAAAAAAAATTACAATAATACAAAAAAAAAAAGTATTTTTAAATAACGCAAAAACAAGTAGAAAAATATTATTTTTTTATTTTTAATATCAGATGAGCACTAGTCTCTTTTGTGCGTCAAATCCCTCGAGAAATTCAAACCGTTGCTAAAATTTATGTTGACTTGTAAAATAAAAAAATCGAAAAAAAAAAAAGATAATAATAAAAAAATAGAAATATAAAGATAACAAACAAAAAATAGTAACAAAAAAAAATATTATATATATAAAAATGTGTGTGTATATATGCAAATAAGAATGGCAAGTCCGTTAGTCTCATGGGAATGACTTCTATCATAGAAACTCTTGATGATAACTGTACAGTGAAAATATCGTTCTTTAAAGTGATACATCCCACGACTGACTGATAGAAATATATACATGTATTTTATATTTTTAACATCCCTTATTCTTCTTCTATCCTTGTACATATATATATAAATTTTGACTCCCACACCTACTCCATTAAAGTAATGAAGACACTGGCATGAGTCTCTTCACCGTGAAGCTATAACCAAGGACCAAAAATGTTTTTTCCTTCCGCGGAATTTATCCCCCCATTTATAACATGCTGCAGTTAAAATTGAAACAAACCCTATTTGTGATGTATCTACCTGCTTGCTATCCTCATCATTTTATTTTATTCTTATTATTATTTTTTTTATATTTTATATTCATGTTTTTCTATTTACTTGTTCATCTTTTATAATATATATCTTCATCTTCATCGTCAGCTCATAATTTTTTTTTTTTCAACTTGGCATTCGCTCACTCATCAAAACCAAAAGTCATACTTGGGTATTTTTCACTGCCACAATTCTCACTTTTTCACTTTTGACTCCGATGAAATATTTTATTGTTTCACCCTGTCTACCCACATCTCGGTTATTAACCCCTTCACGCTTTCAACCCTCTCTCGGCAAATTACAAACTTTGCGTGGTATAAACAACCCACAAAAATAAAAAAAAAATACCCTTATATTTTTTTAATTTTTTCGTTAAAAAATGTTTAATTTTTTTTTCTCCTTTTTTCTAGATGATTGTAGTTTTTTATTATTATATTGGTCAATTAAAATTGTATGAAATATTATGTATATAATTAACACAGATGCCTCATATGTATTATCAATAGAATGCATACAATTTATCCTGTCATTTTTTAATTTTCAAGTTGACGCATGAAATGTCAACTGTGTGATCCTGCAATATTATTGTATTTGCATGCATTATTTTTGCTATATGGCCCATATGTCCCAGTAGTCGCGTGCCTCAACAAGAGCCTATAATTACCTACTTCAAATTAATGAACGTCTAATATATTGTCCATATATATATATATATATTTTTTTTTTTCATTTGTATTAATTCTATAACACTCTGTCATCTTGTGTCATTGATGAAGACTTATCGACTTCACGTATTTTGTTTTGTGTATATACAAATTATTCTTTCGAAATAAAATTCATTTTTATCCTTTTTATAAATAATTATCGTCAAAGCTTTGATCAGAATTTGAGAGTGCTTGTGACAATTTATTTTAATTGTATTATGAAATTAGTTTTATCAATACAATCAGTTATGTTATTTGTAACAAAATTTAATTATTTTTTTTTGATATACAATTTAAATTTTACAAATGAATGATTTTTAATAACAAGCAGCGTCTATAAATGAAATCGAACGAGAAAATAGGTATAATTGTTTAAACATGTGACCAGGGTTGTTAATGTATAAAACATAATGTTTTAAACTATGTTTAAAACTATGTTTAAAACATAGTTTAAAACATCCTTAGTTTTATCCATTTGTATAAAACGTCGCCATCTAGTGGCGAAATTGGGAACCGCCACCAAAACAAACAAACGAACCTAAATAAATTTGTTGTTATTAATATGTTTTTTTTTAAATATATGATCATCAAATTTGTTCATAAATAAATGATATAAATATTATGTTTATAAATTTTATAAACTTGTTATTATTAATGTTTATTAAATAAACAACAATTGTTTGACAGGTCAGGAGTGTAAGTATAGTCGGTAAGAGGGAAAGTTTGAGCCTACGAGAGATCAGGGTAGCTATTCTTGACTCGATTATCCGCAAGTTATCCCGAGCGACTGGGATAACTTTTTTGTCGCAAAACATGAAAATTTTAGCTTAATTTGTATCCTTCTCAATGGTTTACATCAAACGACTAAATCATTTTCAGGCGTTTTCATGTTATCCCGTGTAGGTGGGATAATCGAGTCAAGAATAGCTACCTAAGGTGAGTTTTATCCGTTTTATCCGTTTTATCCTGTTTTAAACGTTTTAAACGTTTTATCCATGGATAATTGTAAACAACTCAAAAATCCTCCATTTTAACAACCCTGCATGTGACGAGTACGTGCTTATTAGTGAGATAAGTCTGCCGACAATAAATTTCAATGTTCTAATTTTTTATTTGAATACTTCTTTTTCTGTTCTAGGATCCTGTTATGTTTCAGTATTTTTCGAGAAATTTTTCAACAAATTTATGTAGTCATCGTAAAAAATTGATAATGAAAGAAAAAAAATGGTAAACTAAATACCTCTTTTCCTATTCTATGATCCTGTTATAGAAACAAACTTTTCGAAAACAAATCTTCATTTCTGCTTAAATAGAAAAATTGAAAGATCATAACAGGAGAATATAACAGAAAAAGAGGTATTCAGAGCATTTTTCGATTTATCGATATTATCATATCTTAAAATTTATTGAAAAAAATGGGCAAAATACTAGGCGAACATGACTTGAAAAGAGGTATTCGATGCCGTTCCCCGTTTTCTTGTATCATCAATATTTCTCGATTTATCGATATTATCATATCTTAAAATTTATTGAAAAAAATGGGCAAAATACTAGGCGAACATGACTTGAAAAGAGGTATCCGATGCCGTTCCCCGTTTTTTTCTATGTTCGATATTTTTCTGTTTATCGATAATACATATCTTAAAATTTATTGAAAAAAATGGACAAAATACTAGGCGAACATGACTTGAAAAGAGGTATTCGATGCCGTTCCCCGTTTTTTTCTATGTTCGATATTTTTCGATTTATCGATATTATCATATCTTAAAATTTATTGAAAAAAATATGCAAGATACTAGGCGAACATGACTTGAAAAGGGGTATCCGATGCCGTTCCTCGTTTTTTTCTATCATCAATATTTTTCGATTTATCGATATTATCATATCTTAAAATTTATCGAAAAAAATGTTGAAAATACTAGGCGAACATGACTTGAAGAGAGGTATTCAATGCCGCTTCCCGTTTTTTTCTATCATCAATATTTTTCATAGTGGCCGTATTGACTTTTTTAAAATTTATCGAAAAAAATGTTGAAAATACTAGGCGAACATGACTTGAAGAGAGGTATTCAATGCCGCTTCCCGTTTTTTTCTAGATCAATATTTTTCAATAGTGGCCGTATTGACTTTTTTTAAAATTTATCGAAAAAAATGTTGAAAATACTAGGCGAACATGACTTGAAGAGAGGTATTCAATGCCGCTTCCCGTTTTTTTCTATCATCAATATTTTTCATAGTGGCCGTATTGACTTTTTTTAAAATTTATCGAAAAAAATGTTGAAAATACTAGGCGAACATGACTTGAAGAGAGGTATTCAATGCCGCTTCCCGTTTTTTTCTATCATCAATATTTTTCATAGTGGCCGTAGTAACTTTTTTTAAAATTTATCGAAAAAAATGCTGAAAATACTAGGCGAACATGACTTGAAGAGAGGTATTCAATGCCGCTTCCCGTTTTTTTCTAGATCAATATTTTTCATAGTGGCCGTAGTAACTTTTTTTAAAATTTATCGAAAAAAATGTTGAAAATACTAGGCGAACATGACTTGAAGAGAGGTATTCAATGCCGCTTCCCGTTTTTTTCTATCATCAATATTTTTCATAGTGGCCGTAGTAACTTTTTTTAAAATTTATCGAAAAAAATGCTGAAAATACTAGGCGAACATGACTTGAAGAGAGGTATTCAATGCCGCTTCCCGTTTTTTTCTAGAGTCAATATTTTTCAATGTGGCCGTATCGACTTTTTTAAAAATTTATCGAAAAAAATGTTGAAAATACTAGGCGAACATGACTTGAAGAGAGGTATTCAATGCCGCTTCCCGTTTTTTTCTATCATCAATATTTTTAATAGTGGCCGTATTGACTTTTTTAAAAATTCATTGAAAAAAATGCTGAAAATACTAGGCGAACATGACTTGAAGAGAGGTATTCAATGCCGCTTCCCGTTTTTTTCTAGAGTCAATATTTTTCAATGTGGCCGTAGACTTTTTTAAAAATTTATCGAAAAAAATGTTGAAAATACTAGGCGAACATGACTTGAAGAGAGGTATTCAATGCCGCTTCCCGTTTTTTTCTATCATCAATATTTTTAATAGTGGCCGTATTGACTTTTTTAAAAATTTATCGAAAAAAATGCTGAAAATACTAGGCGAACATGACTTGAAGAGAGGTATTCAATGCCGCTTCCCGTTTTTTTCTAGAGTCAATATTTTTCAATGTGGCCGTAGTAACTTTTTTAAAAATTTATCGAAAAAAATGTTGAAAATACTAGGCGAACATGACTTGAAGAGAGGTATTCAATGCCGCTTCCCGTTTTTTTCTATCATCAATATTTTTCATAGTGGCCGTATTGACTTTTTTAAAATTTATCGAAAAAAATGTTGAAAATACTAGGCGAACATGACTTGAAGAGAGGTATTCAATGCCGCTTCCCGTTTTTTTCTATCATCAATATTTTTCATAGTGGCCGTAGTAACTTTTTTTAAAATTTATCGAAAAAAATGCTGAAAATACTAGGCGAACATGACTTGAAGAGAGGTATTCAATGCCGCTTCCCGTTTTTTTCTATCATCAATATTTTTCATAGTGGCCGTAGTAACTTTTTTTAAAATTTATCGAAAAAAATGTTGAAAATACTAGGCGAACATGACTTGAAGAGAGGTATTCAATGCCGCTTCCCGTTTTTTTCTATCATCAATATTTTTCATAGTGGCCGTAGTAACTTTTTTTAAAATTTATCGAAAAAAATGCTGAAAATACTAGGCGAACATGACTTGAAGAGAGGTATTCAATGCCGCTTCCCGTTTTTTTCTAGAGTCAATATTTTTCAATGTGGCCGTAGTAACTTTTTCAAAAATTTATCGAAAAAAATGTTGAAACTACTAGGCGAACATGACTTAAAGAGAGGTATTCAATGCTGCTTCCCGTTTTTTTCTAGAGTCAATATTTTTCAATGTGGCCGTATCGACTTTTTTAAAAATTTATCGAAAAAAATGCTGAAAATACTAGGCGAACATGACTTGAAGAGAGGTATTCAATGCCGCTTCCCGTTTTTTTCTATCATCAATATTTTTAATAGTGGCCGTATTGACTTTTTTAAAAATTATCGAAAAAAATGCTGAAAATACTAGGCGAACATGACTTGAAGAGAGGTATTCAATGCCGCTTCCCGTTTTTTTCTATCATCAATATTTTTAATAGTGGCCGTATTGACTTTTTTAAAAATTTATTGAAAAAAATGCTGAAAATACTAGGCGAACATGACTTGAAGAGAGGTATTCAATGCCGCTTCCCGTTTTTTTCTATCATCAATATTTTTAATAGTGGCCGTATTGACTTTTTTAAAAATTCATTGAAAAAAATGCTGAAAATACTAGGCGAACATGACTTGAAGAGAGGTATTCAATGCCGCTTCCCGTTTTTTTCTAGAGTCAATATTTTTCAATGTGGCCGTAGTAACTTTTTTAAAAATTTATCGAAAAAAATGTTGAAAATACTAGGCGAACATGACTTGAAGAGAGGTATTCAATGCCGCTTCCCGTTTTTTTCTATCATCAATATTTTTCATAGTGGCCGTAGTAACTTTTTTTAAAATTTATCGAAAAAAATGTTGAAAATACTAGGCGAACATGACTTGAAGAGAGGTATTCAATGCCGCTTCCCGTTTTTTTCTATCATCAATATTTTTCATAGTGGCCGTAGTAACTTTTTTTAAAATTTATCGAAAAAAATGCTGAAAATACTAGGCGAACATGACTTGAAGAGAGGTATTCAATGCCGCTTCCCGTTTTTTTCTAGAGTCAATATTTTTCAATGTGGCCGTATCGACTTTTTTAAAAATTTATCGAAAAAAATGTTGAAAATACTAGGCGAACATGACTTGAAGAGAGGTATTCAATGCCGCTTCCCGTTTTTTTCTATCATCAATATTTTTCATAGTGGCCGTAGTAACTTTTTTTAAAATTTATCGAAAAAAATGCTGAAAATACTAGGCGAACATGACTTGAAGAGAGGTATTCAATGCCGCTTCCCGTTTTTTTCTAGAGTCAATATTTTTCAATGTGGCCGTAGTAACTTTTTCAAAAATTTATCGAAAAAAATGTTGAAAATACTAGGCGAACATGACTTGAAGAGAGGTATTCAATGCCGCTTCCCGTTTTTTTCTAGAGTCAATATTTTTCAATGTGGCCGTATCGACTTTTTTAAAAATTTATCGAAAAAAATGCTGAAAATACTAGGCGAACATGACTTGAAGAGAGGTATTCAATGCCGCTTCCCGTTTTTTTCTATCATCAATATTTTTCAATGTGGCCGTATTGACTTTTTTAAAAATTCATTGAAAAAAATGCTGAAAATACTAGGCGAACATGACTTGAAGAGAGGTATTCAATGCCGCTTCCCGTTTTTTTCTATCATCAATATTTTTAATAGTGGCCGTATTGACTTTTTTAAAAATTCATTGAAAAAAATGCTGAAAATACTAGGCGAACATGACTTGAAGAGAGGTATTCAATGCCGCTTCCCGTTTTTTTCTATCATCAATATTTTTAATAGTGGCCGTATTGACTTTTTTAAAAATTCATTGAAAAAAATGCTGAAAATACTAGGCGAACATGACTTGAAGAGAGGTATTCAATGCCGCTTCCCGTTTTTTTCTATCATCAATATTTTTAATAGTGGCCGTATTGACTTTTTTAAAAATTCATTGAAAAAAATGCTGAAAATACTAGGCGAACATGACTTGAAGAGAGGTATTCAATGCCGCTTCCCGTTTTTTTCTATCATCAATATTTTTTATTTATCGATATTATCATATCTTAAAATTCATTGAAAAAAATGGGCTAAATACTAGGCGAACATGACTTGAAAAGAGGTATTCGATGCCGTTCCCCGTTTTTTTCTATGTTCGATATTTTTCTATTTTTCGATTATAACATCTCTTAAAATTCATTAAAAAAAATGGGCAAAATACTAGGCGAACATGACTTGAAAAGAGGTATCCGATGCCGTTCCCCGTTCTTTTCTATGATCAATATTTTTTGATTTATCGATATTATCATATCTTAAAGTTTATTGAAAAAAATACGCAAAAAACTAGGCGATCATGACTTGAAAAGAGGTATTTAATGATCTCTACATTTTTTTCTGTTATTGATGTTTTGTGAGTAATCGATTCAAACGTTTTTTAAAATTTTTAGGAAAATATCTGGAAAATTATCAGGCAAACATAACTCTAGAAGAGGTATTGAATTTATTTTTCAGTTTTTTCTGCAATCAAATATTTTTTGATATGGTTATACTGAATCGTTGAACAAGTTCACGGAAAACCGTCATGTTATAACAGGCCAATGAAACAAGAAAAGAGGTATTCAGACTATAAATTACTTTTTTTTATTCCCGAAAAAGCTTCAATCTATATCATAGTTATATAATACGAAATGAGATATTAGATCAAGCATTAGAGCATTGAAATCCATTGATGATAAACAAAAGTATTTAATGTGCTGAATACTTTTCAACCCGATTTATCATCCAGTTATTATTTACAAAAGTATCCAAAAGATTCTTTGGTGTTTTTTTTTTTGTTTTCAATGATTTATAGTCAATAAAATCGTCAAGTATACTTTTTATAACGCAAACTCCTTTTTAAAAAAAAATTTTAAATTTTTAAATAACTATTTATTCATTATATATAATAATTATTATTATGAATTATTCAAAATCACAAATAAATTCATTTTTTATCAATTTATCGAAATAAAAGAAAATATACAATACAAAAAGTTTTGAGATAAAAAAAAGTGACAAAGTTAGATGAGATGATAAGGGATGAGAGTGTAAAAAGTAAAGGCAGTGACACATTGGATTATTTTGCCTCAAGCAAAATCTTTTTTCGCGATGAGTATCAGCGCAGTTCATTTCTAATTAATAGCCATATTGCAACTGACATGTTTGTTCTGGCTTTCCAGTTATTTTAGCCAACCCCTTTTGCTTAACATTTGCCACTCTGACAATTCTTTTCCTCGAGGGTAAAGAATACTATTTATATATTTTCCATAGATATTTCTGAATATATATATATATATATATATATATTTAAATCCAACTTGTTTTTTATAAATTTTTTATTTGTTTATATATTTCTCGGTCAAAAGCAAGCGATGCAAATACACACAGACCAATTATCTTGGTGACTGGAAAATATACCATCGAGTAATTTTTATAAAACATACAAGAGGGTTGGTTGAGAATTAATGGATGACAGTATATATTCTGACATTGAAGAAGAAAATAAAAAAAAAAAATTGAAAATTAATTGTCTCATGTTAACAAAAGTATATAAGAATTTTTTATTCAAATAATTATTTATTCACTCAGTTGAGAATATTTTAATTCTTTTATTCATTTTTTTTCTATTTTTTAAATAATTTTATTATTTGATTTTTGACATTTAGATTAATTAACAAGCAGTGTACATATATGTACTACTTGTGGTTTATAATTAATGATTTTATTTTTCAAACTGGTTAAATATACATACAGGGTAACTATCAAACTTGGATGATAGATATCCTGTATATGTATCAACTAACACACATAGATATATATATATATATATGCACTATACTGATTATCCAACTGTGTTGACACTGAGGGGTACATAATTATTAGAACATTGTGGATACGAACAGAATTGTATACATATGTATAGTTTACATTCTCAATTCTACCCCTTGTGCAACTATCTAATCTTGCTTCAGTTTGTATTATGTATACATAAGGATGATCCATCCATGTATGACTTTATTTTACTTATATTAATATATAATTAAATTTGTTTTCTTTTTTTTTTTCCATATTGAAATTTAAATATAGTTAAAATATAAAACGAGTTAATTAAATTAAATTTATATGTCATGAAAATTTTAATTTTATTTATCGATGGACAGAATTGTAATTATTGGTTTTGTATAAAATTACCAATTAAATTTTACCATTTATTTCATTTTATAGATTTTTTTTTTTAAATTTACTGATTATATTGTATGAATTTTTATTTATTTTATCATTTTTATCATTTAGTCTGAAAATTTATTTATTTACTTTTTTTTTTCTATTTGGTGTAAATTGTAAAATGGTATGGTGTAAAAAAAAAAAAAAAAGCTCGAAAGCAATATTACAGTGGCAATATAGTCCAAATACATTTCTACACGTTCTTTTAAACTCCCTGGTGTATTTATCATGTATTTTTAACTGAAGCTCGTTTCACCAACCATTGTATAAAAAAAAACCAAAATTTTTCTTTACTCTACATTTATTATTATATACTTTTATTTTGAAAGAGTTTTATAATATATACAAAAATGAAATAATAAAAAAAAAAAATCAACTAACATGTATTTTTTTTTTAATTACTTAAAAATATTTTTTATACAAATATACAAAAAAAAATTGAATAAAAGAAATAAAATAAAATATATATAAATATACTAGATAAAATAAAATAATAATTACAATAATAGTCATAAATCAAGTATAAAAAAAAATACTGTAAATATATACACATTTTCGTAAAGAAAAAAATCAGTTTCATTGCAATTTATTTTTTCTTATTGCCTTTACCTCTCTTGTGAATACCCACCCCAATAGTTAGGCGATAAATAAATTCGCCACGCGATATCCACAACTCTTCGATGTTACATATACTCCATTGTGGCCAAAAAAAAAAAACTACATATTCGTGTGTGGGTTTGTTGTGTGTCAATAAAAAATAAAAATGAAAAAATGCTAATTTTATGTTAAAAATAAAAATAATAATCCATAAAAATTATCAGCTAAAAATCATAACAAAAAATAAATCTAAAAAACTAGATATACATATATG
Source organism: Lysiphlebus fabarum (assembly GCA_011426435.1). Classification (NCBI taxonomy): domain Eukaryota; kingdom Metazoa; phylum Arthropoda; class Insecta; order Hymenoptera; family Braconidae; genus Lysiphlebus; species Lysiphlebus fabarum. The sequence continues at coordinate 88,130 of WSYQ01000250.1, read as the reverse complement.
TATGTAATATTATACAGTTACATTTAAAAAAAAAAAAAATTGTGTTCATGTATGTGAGGGGGTTGAAGGGGATGAAATGGCTGTAAATCAGTTGGTTGCATTGGAGGTATTTTAGTTAAATGACACATGAGTATCCTACGAAGTATTTCTATATGTACATGTACGTTTTTGCACCACTTGTCGCCCTTGTTCGTTGTACCCGAGGGTGTATTGAATTCAATGCTAGCTATTGTCCATCGTTGTCTGACCGAATGATATTGCCCCCAGCTAAAAAGGGTGATTTTTTGAGGGCACAAGAGGGCGCTAGAGGATTCAATAGAATTCAAACCCATCAGAAAAATAAAAAGAAATGAACTCGAGTTATGAAACTCATTCTACCCTGTATGTCCAGCAATATACTAAATTATATCTTGTCTCGTATGAGTTTTCTATATATACTAAATCTATTGTCCATAGCCCTCGTATGAACACATGATTTTTATTTATTTTTATTTATTTTCTTTTTTTTACAAATGACTGAATATTTTTAATCATTGTATTTTTGAATAGAGAAATAATTTTTTTTTTTTTTTCCTCATACGCAAGTGTTATTCATTTGGAGTATTTTAATATTTTATGAGAAGCAATTTATTATAGTTTAAAAAAATTAATGTTAAGATAAATATATATAATAAATAAAATTTTTAAACATAAAACAGACAATTTTAAGCTTTAAAATTAATGTTTATATGAGTTTACTTATTCTGGCGTATTTCAAAGTTTGTATACACAAAAAAAAAAAAAAAAAGTATATATATAAAAAGAAATATGCGTCAGTTGAAATAGCTTGGTGATAAATTTAAGACGGTTACTGCCTTTCGATGGTTTAATGCTAGGGAACAGAATTGAGTGGCTTCGCGTCGCCGATCTTTTGGATAGGAAAATGTGGGTGGTTTAGGTGGTAAAAAAAATATATAAAAAGAAAGATATATAAAGTAAATGTTGAAAAAATAAAATACAAATATATATATATATTGCAATGAGAGACGACAACAGCAGACAAAAAAAAAAAAACCACGACAAGGCATAAAGAATAATAGGATATAAAGGATAGAAATATACAGTCGTAGATTATTTTCAAACGACGGACCTTATTGAATTGAACTGCTAACTGGAGCGCAAAACTAATTAAGATACCCAAAACGCATTCTTCAGTATTTTAACTTGAAAATACAGTTGTTTTTTTTTTAACCAATTTACGAGCTTCAAAGAAAAAATGTAGAGAAAAAAAAAAATAAAAATCTTTTTATACCTGAGTTTCATTAAAATCCAAGTCCAGTCAATTTATTCAGCAAGTAAATGTACATATATATATTTTTTTTTAAACTTCAACTCATGCATAAAATAAACCAAACAATTTTAAACAAAAAAAAAAAATTATAAACGTAAAAGTATAATAATTTTTCAAAGATTAGTTGGATATGTTTGATAAAATATATAGGACAAGTATATATATTTTCTGTATTAATTTTTTTCATCATATTGAATTTGTTTGGCATTCCATGTTGTGCATTCGTCAAGTATGTAAAAGTAGTTTGGGATAAACGAGTGAAATGGTTCTGACATGGAGTGGGTGGCCCCAAGTACGATTTCATAATCCATTGTGTCCAGTGCCAATTAACCGGTGCTACCATGCGTATGGTCAGGAACTAACCGGCCATGGATCTCTGAAACTCTGTATATATATATATGTTGTACAATATATATTGATTTTATATATAACCCATCCCCTTAAAGACCAAGTCACTGAGGTACCCTCAATCGAGAGTGAACCACTGATTGGGGAGCATCTGGACCACGTTACTACTTGGCAATTACCGGCCACCGGTACGGTTTCCCTTCTATAACTGTACACACAATGGACATTGCTATATATATATATGTATATGTATTTATATAAATTTATATACAAATTCTATATATATGTATCCTACTTGCCATATAATTGCTTCTATATGTGCGGGTTTGTGGGAGTTTGGGAGTTCATATCTATATATAGAATTAATACGATTCACAATTTTGCATTAACTATATCGAATGTTACAACCCTTATACATATATATATATAAATTCAAAACAATTTCTAAAATCTGACATGTAATATTCACTTTTGCGACAAAATACTATGGACATCTTTGGTGTTAACTGGTAGTCCAGTTTTAATTGTTGAATTACGACTCAACTGAACTGTGAATATCCCTGGGCTGATTAGATTTCATATACGAGGTGGTTTTCTCATCGACCTTGCATATATTCTCTGGGATTACATTTCTCCTTTCTCTATATCTTCTAATTATATTCACGATACATGTATATTGTATAATACAACTCTGTAATATTATACATACAATGAGGCACTTGTGGTTTTATAAATACATAGGTACAATATTAAATCTATATTTTCTCACACTCAATTGTATTTTTATATGTATACCCAATATTTATCTATAATTTAGAAAAATAAATATATATATATATATATATATAAAATTAATTGCAACATGCAAAAGTTATAACATTGTATATATATATATTAAAATAATAGAGTGCGGTATATGACACCCCATCGTTGGTGAAGAGACACGTGTTCAGCCACGTGTGCCGATGATTCCCTAGTTTTTCCCTCCTTATGTCGCTTTTTTGGCTTCCTTTCCCTCAGCGATTTTTTTCTTTTTTTTTTATCATCATTTATTTTTATTTATTTATTTATATTTTTATTTATTTATTTATTTATTTTTTCCAGTATCACAATGACTCATCGTACAGTGTTAGCGTGTGTCGTCGTTTTACACATGTTTTTTTTTTTTTTCTTATATTCATTTCATTTCGTCATTTTTCTGCAAAAGTTTATTGCTCTTTTGCCCCCTTTTTTTTCCTGTTTCCCTTATATAGACACACTTGACTTGAGGGTGAGTGATGATGTTATACCCGTATGTTGTATAAATACCTTGCAACTACTGCCATCTTAAATCGATTAAGACACCTGAAAAAAAAAAAAATTAAATGTAATAAGCATATTAGTTAAAATAAAAATAAAAAAAAAAAAAACTTTATATAAATAATTAAATTTAGTAAAGCATAAAGATTCCATAGGGTAGTATTATTTTGAATAAATTTTCCATAACACCTGGATTGTACGAGAAGCAGATGTTTGTGAAAATAAGAAAAATAATTTTGCACCGTGCCTTGGGGTTGATGATCGCAAACGTTGCTCGTTTTATTTATCATAAGGGACTATTGAAAGAGAAAATATTGAGGTAAGGTCAGTGCCGTTACCATATTTTATATATTACAACGTAATATATTTTGTATTCGTATGTGTGTGACGTCATTTACAAGAAAACCACGATGTAATAAAAGTACTCTTGTCCGTTGCATCTTGTTTTCTTTGAATATATAAAACGTCAATGAGTCTATACATATATATGCATACAAAAATAAAAAACTGATTGTACCCCAGTAATCTTTAGAATAAATAAATGCATTATAAATACATAAAAGCGCAAATGAAAGAGAAAATAATAATAATTATTATTATTTTATATTATATTTAAAAACAAAAAAATAAAAATAATAAATTTATATAGAGGAAGAGAAAATTGAGAAAGACATACAGTGTATGTACGACGTATCGTGTTTAATATATAGGTATATTTATTAATTTTTATACATGTATTTATTGTTAACAGAGGTATGTATATATCCCTCGAGATAAAATTTTAAACACACGTGCGTTAATATATTGTTAACTGTACAAGTAGAATCCACTCGACACTCTATGCCACATTATGACCTCTCCCATGCACTGATCGACGACAAGAGCATATAATAATACTGTTTGGTTTTTATATATTTTTTTTTTTTTCTATATATACATATATGTGTGTGTGTAAAAATTTGTATAACGGTAAATAATAAATAATAATAAATAAGGGGAAAATAAAACAAAAGATGCGTGATTAAATAATGAGAAAAATGTAAATAAAAAAATCACTGATATAAAAATAAATATAAAAAATAATCTAAAAAAATTATTAGTTTGAGAGGATGCCTGCAAATTTAAACTTCGAGTTTTTGATAAATTTATATTATATACACAGGATGACTGATAATTTTATAAATAATATTCATATCAAATGAGGATGTCACATGGTTAAGTGTGTCTGCTTTTCATTGACCTATATATCACATAGATTATAATTGTAACTTTTTTTTTGAATTTTCATTTTAATTTATTGTTTAAAATATACACATGTATATGTTATTATATTTTTAAATTTTTCACTGTTGGTTTTATTGTCAGTATGATTAATTGAATAATTGAAACGAGAAAATTATGATAAATAAAAAAAAAAAAAAAAAAGGGTACAGAATTATGGCGCTAACATTGGTTGGTCAGTAAAACTTGTATAATAATGCTGGTATTGTTGAGCTTATCAAGTGAAGCTAATAATTGAAAGTGAACAGCTGGCCTTGTCAATGCAACAATTTTATATAAATATATATATACAAACACGAACATGTTAACTGTAGCATCATGTATATAATTTTTTCCCTTATAATCTTTTCATTATTTTTTTCAATTACCAATCGACTCGACAATTCTTTACCATCTATCATCATCGTCTTTGAAAACAACATTGCCCCCCATGCAATTTTATATATTGATAACAGAGTTATATACATATAAGCTCATATATTAATTTATATTTATAATATAAAATACAAAAGGGTTAATGAACTAATAGATCTTGTGTCAATTTATTATACTGAAAATATTCAAATAAATTATATATATAAATTAATGTGATTTAATTTTTTATTATTTTATCAATTGATGTAGACAATTAATTTACTTTATTTGGTTTATATGTATTTTTTTAAATAATTATTTTAATTTAAAAATATATTTTTATTAGTCAGGTTGAATTTTCTTTGTGAATGAGCGTGAAACCAAAGCCCCAACAAACGATGAAAATGCTTTTAACGCTTCAAGTTTATCGACTTTGGAACTAGTTTCTGTCGGGTTTCTACTGGCCAATTGGAAGCAACTTGACACAATCCCCTAATATATATATACACATATACATATCTTTTTGGTTTTACTAGAGAAAGGGGTATACTTTCAAATGCATATAAAATCTCTCTTGAGACTTGTTCTGTCCTTGGGACAAGCGAGATTAGTCAATAAAGTCTCTGAGTTTGTCTATATAGTTTTCTCTGTTCTCTTTGGTTCAAAGTCTTGATAGTATAACCCATCTTCGAAATAAGAGAGACTAAAATTGGTGTTTAAGAAGAAAAATTTTGATGAAACGAAAGAAAAGCTCAATTCAGTGACTGCTTTTATGGTTTATTTTTTATTTATTTTTTTTTTAACAAGAAAAATTTCTATCAATTTTTCAAATAAATTATATATATACTTTTATTTTTTTTTTCATAAACTTAAATTGATATTAAAAGTTTTTTTTTTTTCAAACACAATCATATTGTGTTGGTAAAAAAATATAATATTGAAGTTATTTAATCACTTAATTTTTAAAATGATTAATAATAATAAGACAGATAAAATGTAAGATAAATAAAGATGAAGAACATCTTGATAATATTCGATAAACTGACTGATCATCATCATCACTTTCATCAGTATTATCTTTTATACAATAAACAACAACATCGTCATAATTTGTCATGTTATATACATGTTTATATATAAATACACATACAAGTACTCTGACTAAATGGCCATTGAGTCAATTACGCGAATAAAGTGACCATTGTATCATACATCAACATTTTCCTAGTCTCGTTTATCCATGTAATATAAAAGATACACATATATATATACAAAGCAAAGTATTATATATACTTGAAAGTCTTCACTGCATCAAAGTATACTACGCATTAATCATCGTATTAGTATAACAAATAAAAATCTGTTACCTATTTAAAAAAATTATTAAATAATAAAATACATTTAACAACAAAAAAAACAAAACAAAACAAAGAAAAAAGAGATTGTTTCCATAAGATTAGAAAACTATAGACACATTGAATTTTTATTTATTGCAATTACTATTATTATTGTTTTTGTTTCTGTTTTTTTTTAAATATACTTTGCTTTATATATATAAATTTGTTTGTTTGTTATGATTGTGAGAGGCATTTATAGGTGGTGTATTGTTGATAAAATTATTTATGAATATTTTTTGAACAAAAGTCTGGATCACGTGAATCAAGAACCCCTCTTAGTCCCACAACGCCCACTCTCTAACCCTTGTATACAACCTACAATATCACCAGTTACACCGGGTACTTATCATCGAAATTCGTGGTGTATACTAGTAGATGGTATAGTTGATGATGTACTTGCAGTGGTTACGTTCATTATATACCTATTTGAAATATAAATTATATGATGGCTTTTAGTTTACGTTCAGTAAAACATAGACACGTGACCATGCAAAAATATATAAAAAGTTAACCATTGGCTTCTATATTTTCATGATTTTTTTTTTTTTTATCCAGTAGACCGGATGTGCGTGCTCTGCATGTCATCAAGAGGGAGAGAAGGATTTTTTATTATTGTGTATAAAAAAAATTAGTCGGTATTCAATTTCATTGGTAAAAATATATAATCGATTGCAACTTGAGTGCAGCAATTAAATAATTTTTCTGATTGAATTTGAAAATGAAAAAAAAAAAAAAAAGATTTTTATTTATTTTTATTTTTATCAAGGGGAGCTTGTTACACAGTTCATAAAAAAAAAAATTATGTATATAAGCTATTGCAATTTTCAAGTCTCTAATTTTCCAGTATATATATTTATAATTGTTGATCATTGTATGAAAAAAAAGGAAAAATAAAAAAATGAATATTCGATATACACAAAGAGAAAAATGAAAAAAAAAAGTAGATCTAGCTTTTTTATGATTAAAAAATTACTAATTAACTTGTACTAATTATTTTTTCATTTTGTTTGGTATAAATATAAATGAAATAAAATGAATGAGAAAAAAAAATAAAAAATATTCTGTAAATGGTAGAAATAAAAAAAGGTGAACATTAGCAAAAAAAAAAAAAAGCTTTTTTTTTTTATTTTTATTTATACAAATTTGACTTTGCGTTAAATCGGTGGATTAAACCTTCCTAGTTTTTTTTATACACAACCACAGATATATACGTGTGATTGTCCAATGACTATATGAAAGACACGCGAACAAAAAAAAAAAAAAAAAAAAATTCCAACGAATAGAAGATTGCGTGCATGGCTATATGCTCATCAGCTAAGTGCTACCTCGATACGACGTGTCTCGGATAACTAGATATATACAAATTTATTTTTAGTGAAATGAAAAAAAAAATTGACTCTACACCTAAATTGAAATTTAAGTTTGTGCAGTGTCAATAATTGTTTTTTTTTATCTTTTATCTTTCGTGTTGTTATAATTTTTAAATAATGAAAATCCAATTTGGGAATTCATTTTAAATTTATAATTCAATAAGCTTTATAATTTTCAATATATAATTATAAATATAATTTTAAATGACTAAAGTATTTTAGATAAATTATATTTAAAAAAATTAATATAAAAAAATGTTATTTATTTTCAATGGAAATCAGAAAAGTACTGACCTTCTGTCTGTTCTACCCCTGAAGCTTGTTTTGTAAAATTCAAACTTAAATTTCCATATTTACTAAAATTTAAATTTAAACACCATTACTTTAACATTCAATAAATTTTTGTTTTTTTTTTTATAAAAACTACAATAAATTGATCGACGTTAAAAATAAAAACAAAATAAAAATAGCAGAGGTCGTTATATACTTCCAAGTAAAATAAGAAGGTAGATTGCGTGTACAACTGCGTTTACAAAAAAAATATAACAAAAAATATAAAAATACAACGAGCAGTATTTTCAAACAGTATATTAATGGTAGCAAATACATAAATAATAAATATATAAAATGAGGAATAGATAAATAAAATTGGTAAATAAATAAATAAAATTGTTTTAGAAAGAAACCACAAACACCAACAGAAAAATGATTCACTTGATCCATGAACTGCATCGGTAATAAAATAGGGGTGTTTTTTTTTTTATTTTTCCGAAAAATATTTTTAAAAATTCAAAAAATAAAATAAATATTACAACTTAAAATATAAAATATAATATAAAGTTTTTTGATCGCGTGCATGATGATCAATGATTAACATAAAACTGTACAGCCCTATTTCATCAGCTCATCATATTTTTTTTTTTTTTTTATAAAAAAAGAAAAAAAATATATAAAAAGTCTTTTAAAATAAAAAATCAATACAAATGTTTTTTCTTTATATAGAAAGTACAATTGTCATCGATTTCATAAAATTTCAAAAATACCCTATTTTTGAAAGACTGACACTGACATTACTTTAAACTCTAACAAAATCTTATAATAGATGAATATAATTTAAACAACACTTGGAAACAACGTCTTCCAGTGTTGTTTACTCAATTCAATCACAATCCGATGGATACTTGACTTAGAAAAATTTAATTTTACGAAAATGTCTTATTTCCACAGAGATGATTCCAAGTCGGAGGTAGAAGCTGGCATCAAAGTCCAATAAAATCCCAAAATGAATAGAAATAATTTATTTAATGGCTTAAAACAACGTCTTACATTGTTGTTAACTGAATTCAATCATAATCCGATGTAATTTTAATTTAGAAAAATTTATTTCGTCCAAAATGCCTTATTTTCACCTAGATGACTTTAAGTCAGAGGTAAAAGCTAGCTTCAAAGTCCGATAAATTCTTAAAATGAATAGAAACAATCGGTTTAATGCTTTGAAACAACGTCTTACATTGTTGTCAACTGAATTCAATTATAATCCGATGAATATTTAACTCAGAAAAATTTATTTAGACCAAAATGCCTTATTTCCACCTAGATGACTCTAAGTCGGAGGTTAAAGCTAGCTTCAAAGTCCGATAAAATCTTTAAATGAATAGAAACAATCGGTTTAATGCTTTGAAACAACGTCTTACATTGTTGTCAACTGAATTCAATCATAATCTGATGAATATTTAACTTGAAAAAATTTATTTCGACCAAAATGTCTTATTTTCACCTAGATGACTTTAAGTCAGAGGTAAAAGCTAACTTCAAAGTCCGATAAAATTTTAAAATTAATAGAAATAATTTATTTAATGATTGGAAACAACGTCTTACATTGTTGTCAACTGAATTCAATCATAATCTTATAAAATTATAACCGAGAAAAATTTATATCAACAGAAATGCCTTATTTTCACCAAGATGACTCTAAGTCGGAGGTTAAAGCCAGCGTCAAAGTCCGATAAAATTTTAAAATTAATAGAAATAATTCATTTAATGATTGGAAACAACGTCTTACATTGTTGTCAACTGAATTCAATCATAATCTTATAAAATTATAACCGAGAAAAATTTATATTAACAGAAATGCCTTATTTTCACCTAGATGACTCTAAGTCGAAGGTTAAAGCTAGCTTTAAAGTCCGATAAAATTCCGAAATTAATAAAAATAATTGATTTAATGTTTGGAAACAACGTCTTACGTTGTTGTCAACTGAATTCAATCATAATCCGATGTAATTTTGCTTTAGAAAAATTTATTTTAACGAAAATGGCCTATTTTCACAAAGATGACTATAAGTCGGAGAAAAAAGTTAGCGTCAAAATCCAATAAAATTTCAAAATGAATAGAAATAATCCATCAAATGATTGGAAACAACGTCTTCCATTGTTGTTTACTCAAATCAATCATAATCCGATGAATATTTAACTTAGAAAAATTTTTCTTTAACCAAAATGCCTTATTTTCATCAAGATGACTCTAAGTCGGAGGTAAAAGTTTGCGTCAAAGCCCAATAAAATTTCGAAATTAATAAAAATAATTTATTTAATGATTGGAAACAACGTCTTACATTGATGTTAACCTAATTCAATCATATTATTATAAAATTATAACCGAGAAAAATTTATATTAACCAAAACGTCTTATTTTCATAAAGATGGCTCCAAGTCGAAAGTAGAAGTTGGCTTCAAAGTCCAATAAAATTCCAAAATGAATAGAAATTACTGATTCAATAGTTTGAAACAACGTTTTCCATTGTTGTTAACTTAAATCAATCATAACCCGATGAATATTTGACTTAGAAAAAATTATTTTAACCAAAACGTCTTATTTTCTCAAAGATGGCTATACATCGAAGGTAGATGTTTGCGTCAAAGTCCAATAAAATTTTTAAATGAACAAAAACAATTCATTTAATGGTTTGAAACAACGTCTTCCATTGTTGTTAACTTAATTCAATCATAATATTATAAAATTTTAACCGAGAAAAATTTATTTTAACCGAAATGTCTAATTTTTACAAAGATGACTCTAAGTCGGAGGTAGAAGCTGGCATCAAAGTCCAATAAAATTTGAAAATGAAGAGAAATAATTTATTTATTGGCTCAAAACAACGTCTTACATTGCTGTTAATTCAGTTCAATCATAATTTGTTGAAATTGTAACATAGAAAAATTTATCTTCACCAAAATGTCTAAATGACATTTCCAATATAAAAAAAAAAGTTATAGGATAATATAGTTAAATTTCTCATTATTGAAAAAATATTGCAGTTGTTTTTTTTCTTTAATGTGAATAATAAATTTAATTGATTATTTCTTATTTTTAAATAATCAATTAAATATTAATTGATATTTGAAAATTTAAATGAAATTCACTTTGAAATAAAGCCACTTTCCACGATCAAGTTTTCGTGGTCATTGGCAATGGTAACTGGATCATGAATCCATGAAATAGAATGATAGTATGTATACAGATATATACCATATACACTGCAATGAGAGTTTGATAAAATGATAAAGTGAGAGAGAGTAAAATAGCTATCTACAAACTCTAACCATTCATCCATCGCTATGGTTCCTACTAGTATAATCTGTGGTCCAGTCGTAAACCGTTTAATTCCATTTCATGATAAATCGCGACGCCATTTACTGTCCACGATATACCACCCACTATAATTCCACTGGGTTGAATACAATTAATAGGTATTATTTATTTACAGGTAAATATACATATAGATTTACTATTAATTTAAAAAAATATATATACCTATATATTATTAATTTTATTCAAATTGTATTTTGTTTTTTTTTTTTTTTTCCAACAAGTTTATAAATAAAAAAAAATTAATTGCATGAATAAACATTAAACATAATGAAAATAATGAGTTTAGAAATTCATGATTTACGTTTAATTTTACTAAGGTATATGAGAAAATTTAATGTTCAAAAAGCCAAGCAAGCTTGCACATCTATCAATTTAATTGGGCAATGTTAATTCCAGCGACGATGGCCAATAAAATGAGGGCTATAGCTAACGAGACAAAGTTTAAAATACATTGACATATATATGTATAGTTAAAATGATTGTATACAAAATATATATATATAAAACTATTGAAAGTACAACATGAGAATGCTTGAACCACTGGCTACTGTTAATCAGTTTAGAGTTTATGACTTGCCATAAAGTTATACCAATGTACACCGGGGCCACACCGTCTAGTCTGTCATTAATAAAACCCAACATTTGATAACTCGAAAAGTCGCAAGATACCGAATGGCACAAGTCTAAATATACAGATATATTTTGTCTATAATATAACGTTCGTTGGTTGGTTGGTTAGTTTTTTTTTATTTAAAATCTGCAGGATATGAGATAGCCTTTCAAGGTGGCACTTGTTATTTGTATAAATTTATAGCTGTGGTAATTCCAATTTGATTTAATCCAAATAGTTTCGCATTAAAAGTTTTTTAGTACAAAAAAAAAAAAAAACAAATATATAATTATAGTAAAAAAAAAATTTAATGATATATAGAAATGAATAAAAATAATAATCAGTGTCCAATATGCAATTTTAGGCGTTTATTGTAGCATGATAAACGTGATACGATGACGAATGCCAGAGGGCTTTATCACGGATTATGGACGATGTATTTTATACTGACGTATTTTTGGAAATTGGTTATATTGGAAAATTGTTGAATTATGGAAAGGGAAAACGTTTGTATTGGATGAAAATTTGAGGTTGAAAAGTGGGTGGTAACACACACGTTAAAATATTTTATCCTCAAAATGTCGGTATGCCTCGAGCGTTTTACGGATTAAATACATTTGCTAGTTGCATATAGGATTTGGAGTTTTGGTTTTGGTCAATAACTATATATACATATATATATATAAATAATTCTTTACTCACTCATAAAATCTCTATATATATCTTCAATATGGTTTATGCAGTTGACTCAATTTTATTTTATACAACATATAATAAATATATATATATATAAAATGCACAATGCACATATTAACAATATATTGGTTGACTGATGAATTTCTAGTAACAATGATCCTGGCAATAACTCCAAGCTTAACTGTAGCATGAGTTGCAGCTACTGGCAATATCACCAATCATTGGTTATGTCCATGGTAATTAACTAATGTTCTTCCGTATGTAAATTACATTTTGTCTGTTGAAAATCCCTGCAACACAATCAAGCAATTATATCAATTAATATTTATTATATTTTTATTTTTTATAATTAATTTAATAATTTATTTCAGTAAATTAAAATTACCATTTAATTTTTAATAATAAAAATGACATTTTTATTTAATTATAATTTTATTTTTTCACCCTTGGTATACAATAATAATTACAAACAAAATATTTAATATAAAAAAAATATTATAATTTTCATAAATATAGTCGGGTGGAATACTGATAAGTTGGATATATCAAGTTAATATTAAAATAGAAGAAGGTGGTAATCAGATAAGATCTTGTTGCAATGTTGGGGTGGGTATATAAACGCGTGCTGCACTATTTTTTTTTTTTTTTTTTTTTATTTTAATATACCTTTTTATGCACGCATACTTGTATTTATAATATGCATGTATAAACAGGTTACGCCCTTGTCAATGTTTACTCGTGCGCACTGACCTTAGTCAACCGGATGGTCAACGAAGATGACATATGATGACGGCATACGATACGAGTATAAATATATATATATGAAAAAAGGAAAAAAAAAATATAAAAAAAAGGAAAGAAAATTAAAATAAAATTATATCATGCACACCAAAACCATTGTTGTCTTTCAATTAGCATGTTAGTCATTAAATGATTTCATATCCGAGCTTTTAGTAAAATTAAATTCAATTTTTTTTTATTTCGTTTGTGTGGTAAGATTGATTATGGCAAATAAGTACCCTGGTTATATCACTATAAAAAAAATGATGGAAAATAAAATTATTTATAAACACAAGGTTATTATTATCATTAAAAAAAAATTATTATTTATTTTAAAAATTTATAACGTGTATGCATTTATATACTTAATCAATATCTAGTAATTTTATATATTTTAATATAACTTTATTTTCAAAATAAAAAAAAAAAAATTGTTCAAGCAATAAGCTTTAACAAGTTGATTTGAACTTTGATAATTTACAGGTTATTTTTTTTAAAATAAATAATAATGTGAAAAAATAATATTAGCAGGGAAAGTTTCAATAATTTTTCCAGTTAAATATATATAAGGGGGAATGACTTGGGTAAACTTGAATACTATATTATTACGTTTGTAACTACCAATCAATCTTTAAAACTGCTTGTTACATAGACATTATTCAATACTTGGAAAGTAAGTAAGATATTAAAATAAATAAAAAAAAAAAAAGATAATATATTTATGTCTGTGTAAATAAATATATACTATATTGTTGAATTACTAAAAAAATATTTGCATTTGTTAGTATATATTGAATTTCCCTAACAATGTCCCCTTTTTTTATTTATTTTTTTTTTTCTATGACAGCATAATAGTTCATGTAATTATTTTTTTCCATAAAGAATAATTAATTTTTAATGATTACCATTCAAGTATATTATATTATCAATTGTATATAATTATCTTCAATTAAATTTGTCTCAAGTATAGAATTGAATTTTCTGTTCAATAATAAAATATAAAAAGTGTGATTGGACCCACCAATCACAAGTGTAGTCTGGTCAAACACAGGTCAAGTTTTTCTCATTGGCGTTGTCATAAATTGTAGAAATTGACCACTCGAAAAAAATTCTTTGATGTTAAAAATGTCAGTAAAGGATTTTCACATTTTACGAACAAATTACAAAAATTCTTTGTATATCTTGAGAGAATAAAAATAATAAAAAAATATTAAAAAAAAAAAAAAAATCCGGAGGGTTTTTACTGAGAGAATAGCTGAAGAAAAATAATAATAAAAAGAAATGAATATACTTTTGTGATTTTGTGCACCCTCTCAACTGCAAGCCTTTTGTCATGATCAATTTTATTAATTAAGCTCGACAGTCACTCTTATCCACAGTTTTTTTATTCCGTTTACTCGAATAGAGACATTTTTATTGGTCTCTTGCTATAAATCTAAACTTGTCGATTCAAACGCTGTGTATTTTCGACACTTTATCGTTGCTGAAATTCAATAGAAAAATGAAAAAAAAATTAAATAAAACTCACACACATGTATACAAAAGAATAAAAAAAAAATATATAATTTAATTTCTTGATTGAAAATGCTATTGAATTTTTTTTTATTTTTCAATTTTTTCCTTCAACTATTTTTTTTTTTTTTTTTTTTTTGGTAGAGAAGTGTAGTATAAGAGTAATCAAACAGAGTAACTTTCATTGAAAATTCAAAGTTTAGTTTTACTATTTTTTATAACCCCCTTCGGGCTAAAAATGATGTGAAAAGAGTAAAGTTTCAATGAAAACATGAAAAGAGTGAGAACACATCGTCTCGGACGTATTAGCGTAACAGCTTTCGTGTCGTCACAATTATTATATACAGAAATAAATTTAAGAGGATAGCTTCGATTATTTTCTAGTGTATTAATGTATATTAAAAATATACTTGAAATTTTAAGCTTTTAAATTAACAATGTCTATAAATATATGTTGAGGGATTTTTAAATTAAAGAAACGGAAAGTAACGACAACCCACCTGGGTCTGGACTTGAAAAATAAAAAAATAAAATTGTCTGTACGTATAACAGAACACAACAGACATTTACTTGGATAAATGTGAACAAAAGCTCTATAAATATTATCCAGTTTATAAAACATATAAAATATATTAAAATATATAAATATATATATAATTATTACATAAAGACAATGTAAATAAAATAAAATATAAATGGAAAATATGAAAATGATAAAGTCTGGTCATTAGTCTCATCAGAAAAACAAATAAATCCAGTGTCAAGAAAAAAACCAACATTTGTACTTTATGTCATTCAAATAAGGAATTAACAATAATACCATGTGGTTAAAATAATAATAAAAAATTTGTATGATATTAAAATATATCAAAATAATAATACCCAGCTTTAGAAAAGGTAGGAAAAAAAAAAGATATGGATGTTAGTTTTTTTAAATGATATATATTACTGTCTGAAAAATGATAAAACATTATAAAATTTAAGTAAGATTAACCTATTATAAAGAGTACACTTGACCGCATTTTATTACTAACCTGATTGGTCTTTTTTGGCATTTGTTTGAAAACTGAAAATAATGTTTCTTCCTAACACGAACACGTTACTACGTTTAAATTTTCAGGTTGTATTAGGCTTATAGAACTGGGGAAGAGGTATTCGATGCAGTTCCTCTTTTTTTTTTTTTGGATTAATATTTTTCGATATAACGATAGTAACATATCTGAAAATTTATCGAAAAAAAATCGAGTTTTATAATTTTGAATTTTTACTAAGCAAATATAATAGCTGAATAGGTATTTGAATTTTTTCTTTTCGAAGAACTTTCGAATTTTTATTAGGCGAATATAATGACCGAAGAGGTATTCGACGTATATAAAATTATTGAAAATCTTTTAAAAAAATTAAAGTATTGAAATGTTATCATGATATGATCAACAGAAATTATTCAACGATCGGTATACTTTTTTACTTGTTATATCATCCTCTTATAATTTAAACAGTTTCTCAAGAATACCTCATAATTTATTATTAATTCATATAATATTTTTTCTTTTTGTTTAATTTTCGTTTAATTACACCTTATCCACGCTAGTTTTCAAATAATAATAGTAAAAATTATTGCCTGCAGGTTTGTTCAAAGTCAAAGGCGCGTTATCGGCCTTGTATTTTTTAAATAATTGAGATATACTAAATCCGAATTTTTCTTTACTTTTTTAATCTGAATTTTGAATTCTATCAAAGTAACACAGAAAATGCGATTTAATTTTTTTTTTACACCAAATGAACAAATAAAAAAAAGCACAAGCAAAGAATATTCTTGAGAATCTCTATATAATAATCACAATGCATTTTGTGATAACACTTCTATAAGCATTATGTCCTTTCAATATTTAACAACCTGCGGTTGCTATTGTGATTTGTACCCCATCATACATCCTGTCTTTTGTTATATCACATCATTTCTGTGGCATTTATTAGAAGAATAATTTTGCTTTTAGCTTTGAATAATTTTCCAAGCGGAAGTTCATAAGTGCATTATTCTAGTGACGTGTAATATTGCTTTTCATTTGGCAATGTTACTATGGAAAATACCTTTCTAAATACCAAGTGAGTTATGTTGTTCCATGTCATGCTCTGTTTTCATTAACAACGTTCAATATGGCATCCAAACTGTTCATCCGAGCTCGAAGGACAAGTATGAAGTGTTTATGCATATATCATCACACTCAAACTTATATTATATTATGTTTAAAATGAATAAAAATAATATTTGCAAATATATATCTTTAATTTTATACGTATCGAATGAATATACAATCAGTCAATAATTTATTTATTTTATTATTTTCGCATGTCAATTTATTGAATAAAGCACAGTTGGCCCTGGTCATGGTCTATTGATTTTTTTTAAATGTATATAATAATAATAATTCTAACAAAAAAAATAAGTTATCAAAATTTGTGCAAAATTGACATGAATTTTCCAGTTCAGACTCATTGGAATGTTCATCGTTATGCTTCAAATATCACGACAACATAACATCTGGAAGAATTTTGTTTTATTTCTTTCACTACATGTACACTCCCTCTCTTTTCAATATCCACCTGCCCCCCTTTTCTTTACCCTACACTTAAGGGTCTCTTTCTTAATGTTTAAATGTGCGTAAAAATATTTCGACTTTTATTTTATTATTATTATTTTTATTCTATTCTTTGTAATTTTTTTTTTTTTTCTTTGATAAAAATTGAAATAAGTAGTTTTTTTATTTCTTTTTATTTTCAACGCACCTGTACAAAGTATTTTTATTTGTAAAAAGGGGGTGGTAATATTATTTTCTTTTTAGTTTTCAACACTTCCGATTGATGGTTTTATTATTTCATCACCAGTCACATATACAATTGTGTATGTCTCGGTGGTTTACTCCGACTCGAGCGTAAAATCGTTCTTTTTTTTTTTATTGTCCTTTGATATGATATCCGGATCACAATTAAAAACGATTTTCTTTATAATCGTGGGAATATATATTTGTAAAATTTAAATATTCTGCTTTGTTGTGTATAGCAATTTGCAAGAATGTTATGGACAATCGATTAATAATGACGATAATAATTGGTTGCATTATTGAGAGATAGGTTGAAATTTGAGACGACATATTAGTTATATTACTGACAAGAGAAAGCAAGATAGTAAATTTGGCCTGAGGCGTGTGTAGGTTAAAGAGAAAACGGCGTAGAATTATAGGTTTAAGGGTGGCAAAAGGGAGACAGAACCAAAGCATCATTTGAAGCTTTGGAATACGTCACAGTGACTCCCCGGGGTACAACTATGCCTTTGGCTTTGATGTTTGTAACTTTGTTGCAGTTGCAGTTTAAGCGCAGTCTCAGTATTACAAATAGTAATAGTAATAGTAGTAGTAGTAAAAACATGTGATAAAGACAACTGTAGAACATTAAATAGGTGATACTAACACAGATCATTTTACATTACAAGCAATAAATTTTATCAGTATAAAAGCCGAGCATATTCAAGCGTGTCTGTATCTTGTCAAACTCTTGCTAACCCTTTTGCTCATTGGTCAAGGGATATATTCGTAAATCGACATATCGCAAAATGCAATTACTAAAATGAGATTACCTGGCATTTCTCTGTGACACACTGATGTTATATTTGCAATATCACAAGGTTTACAAAATGAGCAAAGGGTGTATTGATGATGATGATGATGACGATGACGATGACGATGATAGTGATGGTATATTGTGGCAAATAGTAATAGAACAATGAAGAGAGTATGACTTTGCCACTTCTAAAAGAGTAACTGCTGTTTCGTTCACAAATTCCATCCAATATATGTACCATTAAAGATCCTGACATAATATACGTTCGATGTCCTGCCACAAAATTCCTTGTTGATTGGTAGTGGACATTTTAGAATATATTCGAAAACCTGGAATGTTATACATATTATATTCAATACATGAACTATCAACATTTTCAATGCATATTTTTTTAATAAATTCAATTTAATATTAATTAAATTTTCAAAATAAAATAATGATAATATTTATTATTAATTTATAATTAAATATTTAAAAAAAAAAAAACATTTGCTGCTTTCATCCAATTGACATCAATGCGTATATACTAGAATATTGATAATGATGATAAGTAATATCTCACTTGTCGCATTTGTCTGATTTAGGAGTAATCCTCCTCTCTGTCTTTTGCTTGATCCAGCTGTAGCTTGACAGTATATGTTATATATACTATCGAGATACCGCATAGACAATTCTGTGATTTGTGGACGTCAATACTGGGGTTGTGCGTGACGTATCTCACCGATCATAATTATATCCTGTTACTAGAAATACCTCCCTCTATTATCGTCAGTTTGTTTCACTTGTTATCACATATATTTGAGAGGGTGGATATTTTCTCAAGGGAGGTTAAAACCGTACCTTCCTCTTGCTTGGTACTTTGAATTCTACATAGAGTATACCGTAGGCATCAACTTTTGTGTCAACTAAATATATATCTTGGCAGAAAACGTTCATCGTCGCACTCAACATTTGTATGTACAGTCGCGTATATAAACTACTCAATTGATTCAAGTGTCTACATATCTTTGATAAATAAAAAAAAAATAAAATAAAATAAATAAAGATCAATTCAATTTATTTATGACAATATTATGATAAACACATATGACAGATATCTAACTAAGATTAAAGATAAATAATTATTGAGAAATAGTATATGGATTATAAATTATAGCTATTAAAAGTTTACCAAGAATATTTTTTGTTAAATTTTTTGTTGAATTAATAAAGTTGTCAAGCTTTATATATATACGAATACCACAAAAATAAAAGACAATTATATAAAACAAAGTATATCATAGACTGAAGTTGACACTATTTTTTGACAGTCGTTTGTTTGTGCATTTCTTTTTTTTTTAATTTTCCTTTTTACTGTATATGACAAGCAAAATTGAATTGTTTTAGTAAAACACGTTTTTTAAATTCATCAAAGGCTCACATATATACATGTACCTTTTTGATTTTTTTTCCACACCCATTTTGCATTGACAAAAAAAAAAAAATTACATAAATAAAAATATGAACTGGTCATTTGATTTGAGTCTATTGAGACTAAAAAAAGAAAAAAGTAAACATAAAATATATAAATAATAATATAATAGAAAAAAAAATAATATCCATTTGGATAAATTGAAGAAAAAAAATTGAATTTTGAATAAGTTTGTCTTTTGAATTTTGTTCGAACCCTATATTTTTTTTTTGTTTTTTTTTTTGGTCCACCAAGCTTTGACAATCTTATTGTTTTCTACTATTTTTTTATTCCTGTTTTGTATCCTTAGCTATTAAATAGTCATGCCAAAATAGTGTGTAGAGAGGTAGGGTCCACGTCCTAGCCTTTTCTAAAATCCTCCGTAAATCATGACCAAGTGATGTTAACATTCAAGCAAGGACAGACTATTAGTTTAAATACGGTCATAATGTAGGCAAGGTTTAGAAAGGGTATAAACAGCTAGTAAATCAAAACTTAAACTCTATTCTCTCAACGATACAAGGGATATCATCGGTGTTACCTTTAATGATGGGCTTTTATCCCAGTGAATCTATTCTAGTCTTGAAATATATTTTATCAATAATCTACCAATAATTTTATATGATGAGTTAATTTAAATTTATCGAATATTTTTTTTTTAATTTTATCAACGTCTTAATTTACATTTGTGATTTTTCATTTTTTTTTTTTTTATATTTCATTGAAATTATTTTTAAGTAAATAAATCATATTAAATTTATGGTTCTATAATTTTTTTTTGTATTTACTTATTCAGATGAGTGAACATATATATATATGAGAAATATAATAGTAAAAGAATAGCCAATGGTCATTTTTAATAAATGCATGTTTATATACATGAAGGGTTAAAAACTGCAAGTTTAAACTTAGCCAGATTGATTCTAATGTCAACAAAATATCTTTATCTTGCTCTGTTGTATGGAAATAAAAAATAAATAATTTAATATTGTTAAAGTCTGTTTAAAGGACAGAGTATTACAATCACCGAATTAATTTACCATTAATTCAATCCCCTGTGTTCGTTCGAGCGAAAGGTGCCAGAGTGTGTAAACTTTTGGATGAACAAGATAGAGGTGAAACAGTGATATTCAGACGCTTTATAAATGACCATTCTCTGTTGTATTTTAGATTTTACTTATATATATATTTTGTATTCAGTATATACTAAAACTTTAATGTCTCTCATATATGCATATACGAAATGTTGTTGATTAATAAAAAAATAAAAAATACAAATAAAAATATAAAAAAGTGTACAATTGATCCTTGTCATTCAAGACTGGACGTGAAACTGTTGATCTTTTTTTTTTTTTTTTATTTTCTTGTCTTTTTCAAGAGGGGAATACACCAATACGTGCCATAACATCTTTCAAAAGTCTTTTCATTTATTTCATGATCTTTTGTTCATGATGAATCTCAGAGCAGACTATATATTTATCGAGTCAAACGTATATACAAATTTAAATCCATTATTATAATAAATATATTCTTTGCATAAATAATACATCTTAATGATGATAAAATTCGCATATATATAAATAATAAATGCAATATGCAGGTATATGTTATGGAATAGTAATAAATTTAAAAAAATAAAAAAATAAAAAATAAAACTTTTGCAAACAAATAATACATAAAGCCCTTCTTTTTTTTTTTTGTATATTAATATATATATATATGTATATATGACGTTGATCGAAGATAATGATGTGCCGCTAGTGAAGATCTGGTTTATGATGATCATTTGAGTATTCACACTACATTGAATTCATATCTCGTGCACCGGTGAATCTTCTCTATATACTCATATATTCATACTGATGATGAAAAAATAATAAATATAAACTTGCCCGAGTTTGAATTTGTGATGCACGAAAAATTGATGATGATGTAGATATGCAATCAGAGTGAGAAAGATACGACTTTGAGCTATTAAAGAAAATTTTTATAAATAATTTCATGTATGTCTATGTTTTTGTCTTCATATTTATATAGCATAAATAACAGCTTTCGTGTCGTCACAATTATTATATACAGAAATAAATTTAAGAGGATAGCTTCGATTATTTTCTAGTGTATTAATGTATATTAAAAATATACTTGAAATTTTAAGCTTTTAAATTAACAATGTCTATAAATATATGTTGAGGGATTTTTAAATTAAAGAAACGGAAAGTAACGACAACCCACCTGGGTCTGGACTTGGAAAATAAAAAAATAAAATTGTCTGTACGTATAACACAACAGACATTTACTTGGATAAATGTGAACAAAAGCTCTATAAATATTATCCAGTTTATAAAACATATAAAATATATTAAAATATATAAATATATATATAATTATTACATAAAGACAATGTAAATAAAATAAAATATAAATGGAAAATATGAAAATGATAAAGTCTGGTCATTAGTCTCATCAGAAAAACAAATAAATCCAGTGTCAAGAAAAAAACCAACATTTGTACTTTATGTCATTCAAATAAGGAATTAACAATAATACCATGTGGTTAAAATAATAATAAAAAATTTGTATGATATTAAAATATATCAAAATAATAATACCCAGCTTTAGAAAAGGTAGGAAAAAAAAAAGATATGGATGTTAGTTTTTTTAAATGATATATATTACTGTCTGAAAAATGATAAAACATTATAAAATTTAAGTAAGATTAACCTATTATAAAGAGTACACTTGACCGCATTTTATTACTAACCTGATTGGTCTTTTTTGGCATTTGTTTGAAAACTGAAAATAATGTTTCTTCCTAACACGAACACGTTACTACGTTTAAATTTTCAGGTTGTATTAGGCTTATAGAACTGGGGAAGAGGTATTCGATGCAGTTCCTCTTTTTTTTTTTTTGGATTAATATTTTTCGATATAACGATAGTAACATATCTGAAAATTTATCGAAAAAAAATCGAGTTTTATAATTTTGAATTTTTACTAAGCAAATATAATAGCTGAATAGGTATTTGAATTTTTTCTTTTCGAAGAACTTTCGAATTTTTATTAGGCGAATATAATGACCGAAGAGGTATTCGACGTATATAAAATTATTGAAAATCTTTTAAAAAAATTAAAGTATTGAAATGTTATCATGATATGATCAACAGAAATTATTCAACGATCGGTATACTTTTTTACTTGTTATATCATCCTCTTATAATTTAAACAGTTTCTCAAGAATACCTCATAATTTATTATTAATTCATATAATATTTTTTCTTTTTGTTTAATTTTCGTTTAATTACACCTTATCCACGCTAGTTTTCAAATAATAATAGTAAAAATTATTGCCTGCAGGTTTGTTCAAAGTCAAAGGCGCGTTATCGGCCTTGTATTTTTTAAATAATTGAGATATACTAAATCCGAATTTTTCTTTACTTTTTTAATCTGAATTTTGAATTCTATCAAAGTAACACAGAAAATGCGATTTAATTTTTTTTTTACACCAAATGAACAAATAAAAAAAAGCACAAGCAAAGAATATTCTTGAGAATCTCTATATAATAATCACAATGCATTTTGTGATAACACTTCTATAAGCATTATGTCCTTTCAATATTTAACAACCTGCGGTTGCTATTGTGATTTGTACCCCATCATACATCCTGTCTTTTGTTATATCACATCATTTCTGTGGCATTTATTAGAAGAATAATTTTGCTTTTAGCTTTGAATAATTTTCCAAGCGGAAGTTCATAAGTGCATTATTCTAGTGACGTGTAATATTGCTTTTCATTTGGCAATGTTACTATGGAAAATACCTTTCTAAATACCAAGTGAGTTATGTTGTTCCATGTCATGCTCTGTTTTCATTAACAACGTTCAATATGGCATCCAAACTGTTCATCCGAGCTCGAAGGACAAGTATGAAGTGTTTATGCATATATCATCACACTCAAACTTATATTATATTATGTTTAAAATGAATAAAAATAATATTTGCAAATATATATCTTTAATTTTATACGTATCGAATGAATATACAATCAGTCAATAATTTATTTATTTTATTATTTTCGCATGTCAATTTATTGAATAAAGCACAGTTGGCCCTGGTCATGGTCTATTGATTTTTTTTAAATGTATATAATAATAATAATTCTAACAAAAAAAATAAGTTATCAAAATTTGTGCAAAATTGACATGAATTTTCCAGTTCAGACTCATTGGAATGTTCATCGTTATGCTTCAAATATCACGACAACATAACATCTGGAAGAATTTTGTTTTATTTCTTTCACTACATGTACACTCCCTCTCTTTTCAATATCCACCTGCCCCCCTTTTCTTTACCCTACACTTAAGGGTCTCTTTCTTAATGTTTAAATGTGCGTAAAAATATTTCGACTTTTATTTTATTATTATTATTTTTATTCTATTCTTTGTAATTTTTTTTTTTTTTCTTTGATAAAAATTGAAATAAGTAGTTTTTTTATTTCTTTTTATTTTCAACGCACCTGTACAAAGTATTTTTATTTGTAAAAAGGGGGTGGTAATATTATTTTCTTTTTAGTTTTCAACACTTCCGATTGATGGTTTTATTATTTCATCACCAGTCACATATACAATTGTGTATGTCTCGGTGGTTTACTCCGACTCGAGCGTAAAATCGTTCTTTTTTTTTTTATTGTCCTTTGATATGATATCCGGATCACAATTAAAAACGATTTTCTTTATAATCGTGGGAATATATATTTGTAAAATTTAAATATTCTGCTTTGTTGTGTATAGCAATTTGCAAGAATGTTATGGACAATCGATTAATAATGACGATAATAATTGGTTGCATTATTGAGAGATAGGTTGAAATTTGAGACGACATATTAGTTATATTACTGACAAGAGAAAGCAAGATAGTAAATTTGGCCTGAGGCGTGTGTAGGTTAAAGAGAAAACGGCGTAGAATTATAGGTTTAAGGGTGGCAAAAGGGAGACAGAACCAAAGCATCATTTGAAGCTTTGGAATACGTCACAGTGACTCCCCGGGGTACAACTATGCCTTTGGCTTTGATGTTTGTAACTTTGTTGCAGTTGCAGTTTAAGCGCAGTCTCAGTATTACAAATAGTAATAGTAATAGTAGTAGTAGTAAAAACATGTGATAAAGACAACTGTAGAACATTAAATAGGTGATACTAACACAGATCATTTTACATTACAAGCAATAAATTTTATCAGTATAAAAGCCGAGCATATTCAAGCGTGTCTGTATCTTGTCAAACTCTTGCTAACCCTTTTGCTCATTGGTCAAGGGATATATTCGTAAATCGACATATCGCAAAATGCAATTACTAAAATGAGATTACCTGGCATTTCTCTGTGACACACTGATGTTATATTTGCAATATCACAAGGTTTACAAAATGAGCAAAGGGTGTATTGATGATGATGATGATGACGATGACGATGATAGTGATGGTATATTGTGGCAAATAGTAATAGAACAATGAAGAGAGTATGACTTTGCCACTTCTAAAAGAGTAACTGCTGTTTCGTTCACAAATTCCATCCAATATATGTACCATTAAAGATCCTGACATAATATACGTTCGATGTCCTGCCACAAAATTCCTTGTTGATTGGTAGTGGACATTTTAGAATATATTCGAAAACCTGGAATGTTATACATATTATATTCAATACATGAACTATCAACATTTTCAATGCATATTTTTTTAATAAATTCAATTTAATATTAATTAAATTTTCAAAATAAAATAATGATAATATTTATTATTAATTTATAATTAAATATTTAAAAAAAAAAAAACATTTGCTGCTTTCATCCAATTGACATCAATGCGTATATACTAGAATATTGATAATGATGATAAGTAATATCTCACTTGTCGCATTTGTCTGATTTAGGAGTAATCCTCCTCTCTGTCTTTTGCTTGATCCAGCTGTAGCTTGACAGTATATGTTATATATACTATCGAGATACCGCATAGACAATTCTGTGATTTGTGGACGTCAATACTGGGGTTGTGCGTGACGTATCTCACCGATCATAATTATATCCTGTTACTAGAAATACCTCCCTCTATTATCGTCAGTTTGTTTCACTTGTTATCACATATATTTGAGAGGGTGGATATTTTCTCAAGGGAGGTTAAAACCGTACCTTCCTCTTGCTTGGTACTTTGAATTCTACATAGAGTATACCGTAGGCATCAACTTTTGTGTCAACTAAATATATATCTTGGCAGAAAACGTTCATCGTCGCACTCAACATTTGTATGTACAGTCGCGTATATAAACTACTCAATTGATTCAAGTGTCTACATATCTTTGATAAATAAAAAAAAAATAAAATAAAATAAATAAAGATCAATTCAATTTATTTATGACAATATTATGATAAACACATATGACAGATATCTAACTAAGATTAAAGATAAATAATTATTGAGAAATAGTATATGGATTATAAATTATAGCTATTAAAAGTTTACCAAGAATATTTTTTGTTAAATTTTTTGTTGAATTAATAAAGTTGTCAAGCTTTATATATATACGAATACCACAAAAATAAAAGACAATTATATAAAACAAAGTATATCATAGACTGAAGTTGACACTATTTTTTGACAGTCGTTTGTTTGTGCATTTCTTTTTTTTTTAATTTTCCTTTTTACTGTATATGACAAGCAAAATTGAATTGTTTTAGTAAAACACGTTTTTTAAATTCATCAAAGGCTCACATATATACATGTACCTTTTTGATTTTTTTTCCACACCCATTTTGCATTGACAAAAAAAAAAAAATTACATAAATAAAAATATGAACTGGTCATTTGATTTGAGTCTATTGAGACTAAAAAAAGAAAAAAGTAAACATAAAATATATAAATAATAATATAATAGAAAAAAAAATAATATCCATTTGGATAAATTGAAGAAAAAAAATTGAATTTTGAATAAGTTTGTCTTTTGAATTTTGTTCGAACCCTATATTTTTTTTTTGTTTTTTTTTTTGGTCCACCAAGCTTTGACAATCTTATTGTTTTCTACTATTTTTTTATTCCTGTTTTGTATCCTTAGCTATTAAATAGTCATGCCAAAATAGTGTGTAGAGAGGTAGGGTCCACGTCCTAGCCTTTTCTAAAATCCTCCGTAAATCATGACCAAGTGATGTTAACATTCAAGCAAGGACAGACTATTAGTTTAAATACGGTCATAATGTAGGCAAGGTTTAGAAAGGGTATAAACAGCTAGTAAATCAAAACTTAAACTCTATTCTCTCAACGATACAAGGGATATCATCGGTGTTACCTTTAATGATGGGCTTTTATCCCAGTGAATCTATTCTAGTCTTGAAATATATTTTATCAATAATCTACCAATAATTTTATATGATGAGTTAATTTAAATTTATCGAATATTTTTTTTTTAATTTTATCAACGTCTTAATTTACATTTGTGATTTTTCATTTTTTTTTTTTTTATATTTCATTGAAATTATTTTTAAGTAAATAAATCATATTAAATTTATGGTTCTATAATTTTTTTTTGTATTTACTTATTCAGATGAGTGAACATATATATATATGAGAAATATAATAGTAAAAGAATAGCCAATGGTCATTTTTAATAAATGCATGTTTATATACATGAAGGGTTAAAAACTGCAAGTTTAAACTTAGCCAGATTGATTCTAATGTCAACAAAATATCTTTATCTTGCTCTGTTGTATGGAAATAAAAAATAAATAATTTAATATTGTTAAAGTCTGTTTAAAGGACAGAGTATTACAATCACCGAATTAATTTACCATTAATTCAATCCCCTGTGTTCGTTCGAGCGAAAGGTGCCAGAGTGTGTAAACTTTTGGATGAACAAGATAGAGGTGAAACAGTGATATTCAGACGCTTTATAAATGACCATTCTCTGTTGTATTTTAGATTTTACTTATATATATATTTTGTATTCAGTATATACTAAAACTTTAATGTCTCTCATATATGCATATACGAAATGTTGTTGATTAATGCCACGAGGGTCAGAAATCACTGTGCGATTTATCAAATTAAGGGTTGGTGAGTGTAAGATAAAATTCGCGAGTCAAAAATAAAAATAAAAATAAAAAAACTTATATACATTAGTTTTACTAGCTTGATATTTTTGTGTTGTGTGAATTGAAAACCCCTATCGTATTTTTATTGGACATTATAAGCTTGACGTGTTTGTGAAAAAATTAAAAATAAAAAAACAACATCTATGGTCAAGAGACAAGTTGGTAAAAGTTGTTTTTTGATTTGTTTTTTTTTTTTTTTCACGGAGCTTATGAAAAATGAAGAAGCATGACTTATCTAAATTCGAAATAATCAAGTAGACATTTTAAGAGGCGTTAGCTTCGTTGACCAGTTCAAAGGATCAAACTATCCATCAGGGATGTAAATATTGAAGACAATAATAGTATAAAAAAAAAATAAAAAATACAAATAAAAATATAAAAAAGTGTACAATTGATCCTTGTCATTCAAGACTGGACGTGAAACTGTTGATCTTTTTTTTTTTTTTTTATTTTCTTGTCTTTTTCAAGAGGGGAATACACCAATACGTGCCATAACATCTTTCAAAAGTCTTTTCATTTATTTCATGATCTTTTGTTCATGATGAATCTCAGAGCAGACTATATATTTATCGAGTCAAACGTATATACAAATTTAAATCCATTATTATAATAAATATATTCTTTGCATAAATAATACATCTTAATGATGATAAAATTCGCATATATATAAATAATAAATGCAATATGCAGGTATATGTTATGGAATAGTAATAAATTTAAAAAAATAAAAAAATAAAAAATAAAACTTTTGCAAACAAATAATACATAAAGCCCTTCTTTTTTTTTTTTGTATATTAATATATATATATATGTATATATGACGTTGATCGAAGATAATGATGTGCCGCTAGTGAAGATCTGGTTTATGATGATCATTTGAGTATTCACACTACATTGAATTCATATCTCGTGCACCGGTGAATCTTCTCTATATACTCATATATTCATACTGATGATGAAAAAATAATAAATATAAACTTGCCCGAGTTTGAATTTGTGATGCACGAAAAATTGATGATGATGTAGATATGCAATCAGAGTGAGAAAGATACGACTTTGAGCTATTAAAGAAAATTTTTATAAATAATTTCATGTATGTCTATGTTTTTGTCTTCATATTTATATAGCATAAATATAAAGGTGAATGAGGGAGAGTCGCGAAAGGGCGAGCATATTCGCAAACATACGCAAATTTCAAAAGGCCCTCTGCTACTATCTGATGTTCATGAGCATAAACGAGACGCGGTCTTTTGACGACGTATGCAAATATAGATCGGCCATGATAAATTGCTCTTGTCAAGGCACCCGGCATTTCGCACGAGCCCATTCAAACACGTTTATATATACTAAAAACTGGATTCTGCATATGATTTTGACACAACGGTTAAAACCCTTAAGCTTTTAGACGATATATAAGCTCAAGCTTGTTTTTTTTTTTTTTTTTTTATACATTTTATTATTTCAACTAGAATTACAATTATATAATAATTTTAGAGATATATTCTTGACACTCAAAATCGTATAAATGATTGTAGTTTGAAGAGTTTTGAAGTGTATGTGTCTGTCTTTTAGCATTATAACCCCATCGACAAAGTCTTCATCTTCTACTTAATATATATATATCAATGACATCACGTACGTCTTTTGTATGATCGTATTTCATCTACTAAAACATCAAGTAAATTCAAAGACGATCTACTGCAATCTTCACTTTTCTCATATATTGCACATATGATGTCACAATTTTCATTGGAGTTGTCTTATATTCTCTGCACACGTTGTACAAGCCATTATCGTTATTAGTTCATTATCGTGATAATTTTAAGATACAGATATACTAACATGATTCTTGAATGTAATAGAAAATGAGTGATATATGTTATATATTTCTATAGAATATTCTCTATGTATATGTATAGTTAGTTATTCATCTAGCTCTCGACGCGCATAAATCTCATAATTGTCATTACCACCATCATCATTATCAAAGAGCTTCTGTATACAATAATAATAATGATAATAATTAAATTTGTAGAATATACATGTTATATTGTTATTATGACATTACACATGGCAATAGAAATAAAATTATTAAACATGACATTTAAGAAAAAGTTCAAGAACCTCAAGCACATTATAATAATTATTGTATTTGTTTTGTACATTTTTTTATTAAATTATCAGTTGAATCTTAGTGAGATTGTTTGAATTGAAAATTATGATAACTGTGTATTCAAGTGTGTTACAAAGATCAATCAAGTCAATCAATTTATAGATAATTATATGGCATATATGTTTGCATATATGTCTACTGTCCATTATCCTTATTGGTTCGTTACTGCGACATTATTAGCTTATTATCCGTTTACTTTGTTCATCTTTGTATATATTGCTATATATGTATATGTATATATATTATGCACTACTGAATCTACAATATGACAACATAAATTGATAGATATATACACAAACGTCATGCTTGTGTTGTTTATTATTTTATTTTAACTTAAAAACGTCAAGATTATTATATTTTTAACCCTTCTGTTTATAAATCTAGTTCAAATTGTCTTGGGAAATTTTTTTATTTTCAACTGTATATATATATATATATGGCAAATGTTTTTACCAGTTGTCAAGACAAAAATACAATATGTATTCTACGATATATGTGTATATTTATTTATTTATTTTTTTTTAAACTGTTAAGAAAAAAAAAATAAACCAGAGAGAATGAAAGTGTCTGACGACAGTTCGTCATAAAAGTATATTTTTACGTTTAAGAATATATATAAATTTATTTTTGCTTATATTCTAGACCAGTTTAGCTGTCTGTATATGTAATGCAAATCCATGCTATTCGAGCCAAGAACCCCCCACGAGTACAGTAATGAGACAATTTAGCTACGAAATTGTCAGTAAAAAATGTCCAGTAAGACTAGAAGGGATCCCAGAATTTTAACAATTCTTTTGTCCTTTATTTTCATGAAGCTTTTATTCAATTCTACTTTAACCAATGTAAAAAATTTTTTATTTTTTTTTATTACATCAATATTTACTATAAATTATAGCAAGAAAAGGCGTGACATGTTGGCTAACAATAGAGATTCATTGAAGTGGTTCATCATGAGTATCAATAAATCTTTGAAATTTTTTTTTCTTTTATATTTGAGGTAGTCAGCTTATAGCTTTTGTAAATTTATAAATATAAAAATATAAAACGTATATGCATTAAATTGTTTTATAAATATACATGTACAACAAACAGTGTTAAAGACTTGATAAAAATAATCAAATAATAAAATAAAATGAAATATGTCGATGTAGATGTACTTGGATTATATTTATGCATCAAAAACAAGATATATAAAATATTTCTAACGAAAGACAACCGTTGTCTTTCAAATTCTTGGCTGCACGTGGTTTTTACAGAATGAAATTGCACCCTCATGTCAGATGAGAAATGAGAGAGCATTGCTCTACAATTCATGCACAAAACAAAAAAAAATGATAAAGATAAAAAGGTAAAATAAAAGAAACGAAAAAAAAAAAAAAAGTGACAAGGAAGTGGGGAAAAATGAATAGAAAAAAAAAAGAAATTTACACACAAGCTCATCTCACCCTTGTTTTATATTTTTTTTTTCTACGCATATATATATTTTTTTTTTTTTACTTTTTATATGCAAGAATGAAAAGTGCGTTGCATTGAGACTTCTTGCAATATCTGGGTAAAATGTATGCACACTGCTGTTGACAAGAGGGATAGGACGTTGACCTGACCTGGTGAAACACATATGAAAATCCTTATATACGCACCACACACTTTGGCATATAATCATTGACTGTGTTGATGATGTTTGGTTGCGATGATGGATGTGTGTGCGTTATAAAGACCCAACGAGTATAAAGACAAAAAAAAAAAAAAAAAAACCAAGCGCATAGAGATGAGAAGGGTGCAGCAAGAAAATACAGGAAACAAATGCATCATATATACAATATGCAATACCTGGTAAAGATTTGAGGGGAGAAAACCGTTGTTGAGTGCAAAGACCTGGCAATAGTAAATGCAGGAAACCAATGTATGATAGGGGTGGTATTATAAAAACAGCAATATATACTGTTAAAATTAAATTTGAAAAATTACTATATACGCTTTTATATTGAAATAAAAATAAAAAATTAATAAAAATGAGTTTTTTTAACGTTTGATGATTATATTTATATAAAGAGATTTTTTTTTTCAATATTGAAAAATGTATGTACAGTGAGTGTGTGCAGTGATTGAGATATATACAGATGCATCAAGTGTATGCAGTCTTAGACAAGCTCAGAAGATTACTACAGCATACAACCATGGGGGATGCAATGAAAAAAAAAAAAGGTTGGATAGGAAATATGAGACGATGAGAATATTCGCTGATATAGAAAGCTACAGTGAAAAAAAAAAAATAAATAAAAAGTTGAGAGAATGATGGTATGGTTGTGCGAGGTCGGGGTAATATGACAAGCTTGGGGAGAAGAAGTAAAAGCGCTACCTCGGTCGACTGTACATTATGAATACGTTGTGCCATTCACCCCGCTTATTACTTCCTATATATATATGTACATTCTCTCTGTTTCTTTGGCATTTTGCTTTTCTTGCATTATTTTGCTATGGGGGTTTATGGTATAACCTACATATGTATATATAAACTGCACATACACACACTGCATTTATGCAATTTATATGTCCCACCTGGTTTTAATATTTTTTTCCTCAAAGAACTTTTTGAGATTGCGTTGGTATAAGTTGGTACATTTGCAAACTGAAGCAAGGGACTATTTACTGACCGATTGAACACAAATTTTAATGGAAAATAAAAAATTAAATTATCAATTTATCAATTATCATTTTTTTTTTTCGCCAATGTGGTTTTTGAAATTTTTAATTATGCACTTTTGATTTAAAAATGTCAAAAAAATGAGGTAAAAAATCAGAAAGAATAGTAAATTAGATTTTAAAAAAGATGTATATATATAACAAAGGTGAAAAAAAAAAAAATTGCATAACATTAGGCCCCGTAAACACGTGGATTAACAACCGGATAATGAAGTCGGTGTTTCATGCTCTGTGAAATTGCACCCACTCATACTCTACTATTCGATATTCGCTTTGATTACAAATGCCCACGGGTGAAAATACATAGCTCATAAACCTCGACGCGTACTCAGTGTTATTCTGTGACGCCTATTATTATTTATTATTTATATTCAATATTATTTATAAACATTAAATTTTTTTAAATTTAAAAATTTATCATGTCCACAATATAATAATTTAATATTAATATATTTTTTAATAAAGTTTTTGAATGCACTATATGTATGTGAAATAATTTGAATGAAATACAGCTGTTTATTTTTCATCCAAGTTTAAGACAAAAGAGTGACTATAAAATTTTAAATGAATTTTTTTTTTTGTAAAAACAAAATAAAATTGTATATATGCTGAAAATATTGCTGGATTAAGTCTTGAAAATATGAGAGATGCCGTTGACGTCTTGCTCATTTTATTATATCTATAATATGGCAAAAAGGGTATACAGTAAAATAAAATTGTATTATTTTTTTTCGTGCTTGGAATTTGGATAAGAAAATATATAAGTGAATATATACATATATGTATATGACATTTTCACAGTTTTTCATATTTAAAAAAAAAAAAAATCCAGTAATATTCTATATGAAACAAAACTCTTACAACATTTTTCTCAGTAACAATGATTATTTGTTATTATAACTTCTACTTATTCCAAAGTAAATATATAATAGCCAAATTTAATATTTGAAACCACAATAACATATTTTATTTATATTAAAAAAAAATTTAATATTGATTATATGTAAAAAATTGATAAATCTGTTGTATCAAGTTGAATATTTTAATGAAAAATGATACAATATTAAACAGTGGTCTGCAATTTATACAGTTGCAACCCTTTATCGTCATGTTTGGAATATTGGAGAATACTGTAAAGGGTGAAAGATCGTTAACAATGATGACTATACTCCAAACTGATGATTTCATTGCGAAATGGCGAGTGCAATCATCATCATTTCCCTTCGTCAATCCCTTTTCTCTGTTGAATTATTTCGTTGGGGAACAAAACAACTCCATAGGGTGATTTTGTGTGCGCGCGTTCATGTTTATATTTTTGGTCAATATACAATGATGAACTACGTGGATTGAAAACGATCACCAATGTTAATGGTGTTATAATACCACAACCAAATGACAATATTACATTGCATATATCCGCAATATAACACTCTGAATTCATTTCGAAATATACACACCTATATATATTTTGAGTATCTACTTTAATTTTACATAAATCATGTAAATCATCATATATTTATTGTAAAAATTAATTGATAAAATAATTTTCAACTGGTTAAATCTAGTCAGAGCATCATGTAATTTTTTTGTAGAGCATTGTTTTTTTTTTTTTTTCTTGACGTATAGAAATGTAAAACTTACTGGATGATAACAAAAGCAAATAATTTTCAAAAATAAATTAAAAATGAAAAAGTACAAACGATAGAACGTGATGTTGTATCATATAAAATCTATTTATTTTGGTAACTGATAGATATACCTATGTATACAAATAGATTGAAAATATTCCAGTAATTTTTACACAAAAAAAAAATACCAGACATATATGCATTATAAAAGCATGGATGCGTTACACCAGTATAACTCAGTAATAATGCAATCACAGCGACGATGTGAATATTTTTAAATATTTCATGGATTTATTGTTCGTCAATTATTTTACACATTATTACATGATATATTCGTTTCATCTCAAAATTTATATTATCAACACTGAACATTAAAAATACTGTTTGATCAAAATATGGCTATCAAAATAAAAAATATATTTTTTGATAGACTATAAAAAATTTCAAGTAGCTGTTGATATTATAATTTTTTAAAAAATATAAATTATTGAATGATATATATTTATATATTTATTAATGTATACACATCATTGTAAATGTACAATCAAATATATTATTGAATATATAGCTGGAAGGCTTAATTAACTGAATGTCGATTCCAGATAAACCATCGTATGTCCATTGGAATAGAGAAACGTTTATTCAGATTTGCTTTTGATGATTGTACCTGTTTTAATAATTATACAAGTATGTTGTATATATATATATATCAATGATGTAACCACATGTTTCATTGTAAATGGTACACCAACAGCATCAAATACAAATATATTATTTTGGTTAAAATGTATTCATTGGAAATCATCCGTACTATTACATTTGTTTATACATTTCTGTATTTGTTTATATGTATACGCATGTAGACTTTTAAATAAATATAAACATACCACTTGTGGATAATTAGCCATCTACTATATGTTTAAATAAACAATACACTATATTGTTTATTTATTTATTTTTTTTCATTTACACATATTTTATCAATTGTTTATTCACATGAGAATAATTTTGTTTAAATTTAATTAGTTTTTCTTTTGTATATTATATTTTGTTGAATACAATTCATAAAATTAATAGTGTTGTAAATGTTTGTATTACAAATTTACAATAGATCGTTTAAATGTTCAATTTGTTAGTAAAATGTAATACGAGGTCGTACAAAATTGATAGGCTATATAGTAAACCAAACGATTTAGATCCCTTTGAATTTGTCAATTTTATATATCCATTTTAAATATTATTCCCTTGAGTTAAATTAATAATATAAAAATATATTTTTATTATAAATAATAATGAATTTTTATCACTTTAGTTTTAAATTTAATTTAATAGAAATGTTTTATCATTCAAAGGATGTTTTAATGCTTTTGTCGTTATCGTGTGTATATTGTTTATTGATTGATTTGATTAATTGGTATTAAAAACTCGTACAAAATATATATCATGAAATTCCATTGATTTTTGTATGTCATTCACTATGTGATATTCTCATGTTTGACGATTGATTGTGATTTGTTCTCTTTGAAATAATTTGTCTCAATGATGAATGGTCAAAGAATAGATATTATCTATTCATACAATATAATGCTTGTATATCAATGTTGATGTAGATAATACATACAAAACAATTCTCTCAAATCAATATACTGTTATTTCAAAATTTATTTTCCTATCAATTCATACATACAATTTTTTATTTATTCATTATTATTATTATTTTATTTTTCATCATATACAATCGTTAAATTCAAATTGAGCATGTTATAAATGTGAAATTGATTTTTTTTTTTAAATAAAATTTAACATGAATGCAAGTTTTATATTTATATTTTTTCAGTACAACAAACGATTATTCTAAAATTCATAAATGAACATTGTGATTTTTTATGTTTGATTTTAATTATACTGAATATCGAGAACAGAAAAAAAAAAAAAAGTTTTTAACTTTTCAGGAATTTTTTTTTCTGAAGAGATGAGTAAACAAGAGAATTTTATAACATTAAAAAAAAAAAAAGGTATTATTATTTTTTTTTTTTAAATTTTTTTGTTTTAATATACAAACGTAAAATCTGTGATTGTATAAAAAAAAAAAAAAATACTTGGTCATAAATGTAGATAGCTATTGCAGAATCGATTCATAAAACCGAGTGTCATCACAATTCATATCTACTTTGGTCTTTGTTTCTCTCTCTCTTGGGGCCTCAATGTTGAAAATTCATATTTGTGCAACATACTGATGCACCCTGGTGAATTCAATGGCTGCTGGTTTTGATGCTGATATTTAGTGAGAGTGTATACGTATTAATGTGATGTGTTTGACTATCAGATATATAATATATATATATATGCACTTGGTTGTTTAAACACATTGCACGTTGTCATATAATATATATGAATAGGTTTGCTCTAATCCCAAAAAGTATATTAAATATTCAAATATAATAATACCCATTTGAATTTATTGTTTATAGACAAAAATAATATATAAAAAATAGTTAAAAATTATTAATTAAACATATATATATTCATAGAAATTATTTTAATTATAATTTACATTTAAATATCAAAAATTTATGATTCAATGAAATAATTATATTGAATATAATTTTATTGACATTTAATTAGTAAAATTTATATTAAAATATATTTATGAATTAATTTACAAAACAAAATTAATTAAATATTTTAAATAAATTTTGAATTATAGATTGAGTTTTTATATGGTGATGTGTCAGTAATCAAATGTAATTTACAAAATAAAAAATTTAAAATTAAAAAATCTGTTATTGCAATTGTTGCTAAAGGTGTTTATTTTTATAAAAATAATAAAAATAAATATTGTAAAAATTTCAGCAAATTATATTATTCCTCTGTATATAACAATATGAAACATAGTCAGTCATATCAGATGTAGATAGACTAACAATTATATTTTAAGGTGTAATTTCGATACGTTAATATCCCTTGTTATATGTATAAACAAACTGGGGAGTTAAATAGTTATATATGCAAAATTGCAGATTTTAAATTAGATACATATTATATTGATACACAAAGTATATATATATTGAGGGAAATTTGATGTTTTAAATTGACAGTAGAAGGTTGACGATATAAAACGAGTTTCAAGTTGTGAAAATTCACTCAAATGCTATATATGTATATATTTGCACGTACCAGTGTGCTTCTATGAGATAGGAAAGGACTCTCTCATTTTACGAGCAATATCTAATGAATTGCATCGCGAGCCAAAACGTAACATTAAATTTGACGTTCACGATTATTGTGTATTCATATGCGTATTTTCCCGTGAGGATAAAGTGTACGTCTGTATACACATAAAAGTATCAAAATGATAAAACGTTAATTTTATAATCCCTATACGAATTAAAAAAAAAAAAATGATAATAATAAAATTTCATCTCATTCTCTGACAGCCCTCAAAAAAAATAAATAAATAAATAAATAAATTAAAAAACAAATAAAAAATGAAACGTGGGTTATAATAAGCGAGAGAATAAAAAAAAAAAAAAAAAATGGAATTAAAAAAATATGTATGCTATTGTAGGCAAAAGTTATGACTTGCTGACGCCAGTATTTCGTCACATATCATGAGCCAGATGCCTCTGCAAATTAACCACCATATATCTATGTTTATTTAAGCTATATATAGAGAAAAAGGGTTGTGTTTTAAACTTGACTCTCTCTTGTATTTTTGCATCACACACAATCCCAAGCTCAACCA
Source organism: Lysiphlebus fabarum (assembly GCA_011426435.1). Taxonomy (NCBI): domain Eukaryota; kingdom Metazoa; phylum Arthropoda; class Insecta; order Hymenoptera; family Braconidae; genus Lysiphlebus; species Lysiphlebus fabarum. The sequence continues at coordinate 50,052 of WSYQ01000250.1, read as the reverse complement.
CACCTTATGTTACTTCTCATTGTCGTGTTTTCTCGCACTTTTATAAAACACTATACTATATGTGTTGTCAACCGCGAAATGCCGCTTCCATAAACAACCAAACTTATACACAAACAGTAATATACTACTTTTTTTTTTTTTACATCCATAGTAACAAAGTTGTGCTTTACGAAGCATATATTACAACTCAGTGTATGTAAAATATATTTTACATGTATTAAAAATTACATAAATTTTTTTTACATGCACTTCATTTTTTTGATTTGTTTTATTTTTATACAATTGACAATTCACAATGAGATGAAAAAAAAGGGTTTCTCACCAAAGATTGAATGAATCTTGGGGTGATAATCATTGAAAATTTCTTGAACATCTCTTGTCTCTATTATGATTTATACGTGTCATTAAGCCTTTTTTTTGTATACTACATGTATATTTGTTTCCCTGTATGATGCAAGAAGGATAAAGCTGAGATTTTAATTACAAAGGAATGAAATATATACCCGTATATATTTATATATTTTTACATTTTCACATGTTCTCTATCAAAAAACATTGCTGATTATTAATAGAAATGTTTTTTTGTCATTAAAACAAAACGTATTTTTCATTTTTTTCAATAATAAATTTCAAAAATTATTGGTTGAAAAAAAAAAATAACATGTGCATATAATTGTCAATAAGTTGAATGACCTGAGCCCTGTGAGTTTTTACTGTATTCCCATATTCAACCCCAAGTTGTCCTCTGATTTAAGTCTCTTTCATCTGTAATGCTTTCGTCTTTAAAATGAAAGGAAAAAATAATGCAGGACATTGCCCCGATGTTGAGCCGAAAGGGTTTGACACCACTGGCACACAGATGCATGCATATGTGAAACTGCCATACATATATTACATGCCATGATATTTAAGCATGTATATGTGGTTATAGGCAGTGTGTACATGTAGAACATACATAGGTATATACAGAAGGAAGACATGGGTATTACATGCAAATAAATATGCCACGAAGCCATGGAATGAGTTACCTACCACACCACGTCAGGGTGCAACAATAGGCTTCTCTCATCTCTTCTCTTAGGTCACCATAGCAACCCCATCAATCCCCTGGCAACAGCTTGAGATCTTAAAGGAGAAAGAATTCGCGCTTTGCATTAATCATGAAATAGATTTTTCTTTTTATTTTCCTCATTTTAGTTTTCTTTTTTTTTTTCTTTAATTACGTGTATATATGTATGTATATATATATATTCTCCAGTTGCATCAAGTATCATCGTGTTGTATACTCAAAAACTTTGTTTTCAGAATGGAAATTGTTTTTCAACAACGTCGTTGGTATTAACTTTGTGGAATGCAGATTATTATTTGTTCAATGTTGATTGTTTTTTATTTTTCATTATGTTTATCGAGTGAATTTTTTTTTTTTTTTTTTTTTTAATGAAAATATTATGGACAATGAATAATTTTCTTTTACTCTCATTAATTCTTGGTTCTTTTGTATTTTTAATATACAAATTATTTATTTGGCCAAGTTAAATAAAATAGAATTGTATTTAAAAAAATAAAAATATTTAATTTAAATTGAATGTTAAATTAACATCTAATAAAAATGTAAACTTAATTTGACATTTGAATAATTTTGTTTTTTAACTGTGTATATTATACAAATGTCCAAGAAAATATACTTTTGTTTTTAGATTTATTATACTCTGCACATGACAGAAATGACAAAAAAAAATAAAAAAGATGAGTCGTTTTATATAAGAATTCATGAAACTAAATGCTTCCGCACTTGTAATTCAGCCTTTTCAGTTGTCCATTTTATTTATTCATTTTTTTTTTTTTTCTACTTTATCATTTTTCTTCATCGTTTTTTTCACACCTTGTTCCTTGAAAAAGGAAAAAAATTTTTTACTCTTTATATAGTTTCTTTTATCTTTTCATACAGTATACTCGTTAAAAAGTAAAGCAAAAGTGAGCCTTGTTGAGTGATTCGCTTGGCTGACAATGATGGATTTTTACAATCTTTTTTTTCAACAAAAATTTTAATGTACCTCTCTTTTGCCGGATTTCAGATGAATGATAATAAATAAAGCACTTGATGTAAAATATCCAAACTCCAGCAATCAGATTAAAAATTGGACAAAACACCCGAAACAAAGAAAAAGAAAATTACAATAAAAAACAAAAACTGTTTCAACAAAATTAATGTAGATTGTTCAAACTTTTTTGTTTAATGACATTCAAAGATAATTTGATATTATAACTCTAACATTGAGTTATATTTTGGACAGTATAGATAAGCTTGTGCTATATTATTATGATGATGATGATGATCGATTGGCAACAAACTGAGAACTAATTATATTCTCGTCAAAGGGGTTGTTGTATTGACTCGCATGAGTATGCAGATGATGCAAGGATCAATGGATCAATAAAGCTTGAATTTATATATTTTTTGATTTAACATATATTTCATTTTTTTTTGTTCCAAAAATTTTATATAAACAAAGAGACTGAGAGAGATATGAAAGACTGACTGAATGACATCAATGTATTATATGCAACTAGAAAATATGTGTACTCTGAGAATTGATTAATGACACGCCTGTTGCAGTCCAGTTACAATGCAATTTGCTTTTATATGAGAATGCCATGAACATTGAGTAAAAGGGGAATTGTATATCCAATATACATCCAATGTTTATATGGAAAATGACAAAGCCGTATACTAAAAGTGACATTTTGACATCATATGTGTGACAATCAATTAATCATTATGACAATATGAAAGCTATCTTATCAATGTTGTGATAATAACTATTTCAAAATTTTATCTTGAAATAATAATATAAATATAAGCAATATCCTTAAATTATTTAATGATTATGTCAAATTAAAATTGACAAGTTAGTTTATATTTATGTTAAATTTAATTTTATATTCAATTTGAGTTAAAACAATTGCTCCCTCGAGAATTATATTTACAAGTATCACAGAATATTTATATGAATTCTCAATTGTACCATTAAGATTTCAATCGAATAAGACATTTTGTTCTGTATCATTGATTTTTTAAAAACTGCTTCTTATTCTTAACTGAATGTGTAGATGTGTACATGACATGTCTATTTTATTTTTTATTTTATTATTTCATTCTCCCCGAACGATATTTCCTTCCTCTCGTTATTTTCCCGGCCATTAGTATCGCCAGAGGAAGACATCAGCCTCCACTCAACGATTACCAAGAGCATATTTGCATATAGCACACAACTTTTTTTGTAAATATATATATATATGTATATTATAAACATTTTGAACGAATGGAAATAAACGCCAAAGTATGCCACTACATTTTTCTGTAACCCTCACAATTTTACTCATTTACTTTTCTTTGTTATTATTATTATTTTTTAAACCATTTACATTTTATTTTAATCGTGGTAATCGATCGTATCGTCTTGCAAAATTAAATGAACAACCAAAAAATATTTACATAGAGTTTCAATATATACATATATATATATGTATTTGAAATTCCGGATGAACGAGACGACAATTGCACTCTCTCAGAAAATAAGGGAGATGCTATACATATATAATATATACTTTTAAATAAAAATAAAGTGCCAGTGTGCGGAAATGCTTGGATGGACGCATTAGCGAATGGAAAACTGCAAATGTTACTTTTAACGAGTTTGTGAAACTCCCTCGACACACATACAAAACAGATATTCAAATATTATATATCCGCATTTATTTATTTTATTTTATTATTTTTTGTTTTATCCCATTTAAATTTAATATATTGTTATGATAATTTTTATATCATTTAAAATTAATTTGTTGATGAATAAAATATAAATAAAAAATTGGATTAATTTTAAATTGTTATTATTTATTTATAAGAGATTAATTTAAGATAAGTTATAATGGCACTTGTGGTATCATCGTTGATATTTCCAATAAATTAAAGTTGTCTCAGTTGTGTATATTGTAAAGTTGACTATTGGGTTTGTTGATATGTATTGTATATAGTGTTGCAATGGGATATCTAACCAGTCAGTTTTGTTCAATTCTCATGGGATCTGGTCCTTCGATATTTACTAGCAATGCATCACTCTGTCCACAGTCTCGTAATTCACTCTGGTCACTGGGATATCCCATGCACACGTATAAAACATATAGGTATATATTGTTATGTACATGTGTAAATGTTGACGTGAAAGTGGACATGCATGGTCGATAAATACACACAGCACGCCACACATCGTATCAAGAGAGTTTTAGATATAAAAAATGAAAAAAAAAAAGAGAATTAGTGAGAGTCAGTCCAATACTTGAGGAGGGTCAGAGCCTATGAGTGCACAGTTAAATGGAAAGAAAAAAATAAAAAATAAATAGAGAAAGAGAAAAAACGTAAAACAAGGGATGAAGAATGTATCTAATTCAACCCTTCTGGACAAGATACTCGAGGCTGCAGAGTGCGGGTGAAATTGAAGGGATGACCAGTTGTATAAAAACGATAAAAAAAATACTATGCCAAAAAGAATTTACAGGGAAGCTTGAATACTGGATGAAACAATTCGTCACTCTACCCTTGACTTTATCGTGATTAATTATCGAAATTCGTTTTCGATAGCGTGTATGTCTCGATTCACCTATCCCACGGTTAAATTTTTGTTTAAACGTATTTTACCATATACGCACATTTTGAAAAAAAACTTCTTCACATACAATATGTATTTGAGCGAATATAATTCATCTACTTTTGCCTTTATTGTACATCAAAATAAATAGGTGCGAGGATTCATTTATGTTAATTGGCTACACGTCGAGTTTTCTCGATTTATTTGTTTGGATTATCTCTTGAAAATCTTTTTGTATATAAATTTTTTTTTCTATTATATATTTTGAAGGTATTTTTTTTTTTTTTTTTTATTTTAAGGGGGAATTTTATATGGATAGACAAGATTAGGATCAAATTTGAGAATATCATCATCAAATTCATAATGTCTGTTCTAATTTTATTTTTTTTTTCTGACACCCTTTGAAGGGATAGTATATATTAGGCAATGAAGAAGTTGAAAGAATTACTCAGTGGGCGGTCAAAGTGAGGTTGAAATTCCCCTTTATAACTTTTAAGCATTTGCTTAGATTGTGAAGAATAAGAGAATAATATATAATATGTGTTTAACAACGACCCTTTATTATAAAAACTGCTGTGCTAAAAATTTAGTAATGATAACCGCCAAGTAGGGCAACAATCTAAAATACGTAACGGAGCGAAAAGATTCAATGACAATGATAGTGCCCGTATAATACCATCTGTTTAAAATTGATTGAGATATATATATATATATATATATATATAAAATTATCAGGTGGAGTTGATTAATTTTAAATACATAAAATGTAAATAATAATAATTAACAAAATTTTGTATATAAAAATTCATATTAATCAATATTATTAATTTTTTTCATCAGAGATTTTTATTTGAAAAATTTATTAGCCAGAAAAAATTTTTTTTCAATTTCTATCGTGTTATTTTAATTTTTTTTTTTAAAAAAACCAATGTATATGCATGTGACGCAGCATGAAAATACTGCAGTCTCACTGACCTATACTAAAAAAAATAAAATAAAATTTGAGGGATGTTGAACATTACCAAATAGATCTGCATTTGGTATACATACACACGAAATTTTTTTTTATTATTATTTTTATTCATCAACGTTTATTTCCATGTTGCTTATATTTTATATATATATATATATATTTTTTTTTTTCCAACTAAATTTATAGATGAATAATGGAGTTTGAAAAATAGTCAGAGTATGACACACGTTGGTTTATACATAAAAAAATAAAAAATCTATTTCGGAGATTTTTTAAATTGCGAATGTGTATGCTTTTGTATATAAAAATATAGGTATATATGGGAATGAGATATAAATAAAATGATGAGAGTAATCGATATTGCGTACACACAGTTGGTACTGGCAAGGTATTATTGGTAGGTGAAGCAGCAAATATTGAGAATCGAGAGACGGATTATGTATGCGATGATTCTCGTATCAGCTGAAGCAACACGCGTTTCACCACTGGTGGACTAGTTTGGTCGATTCCCTCACAAATTTAACTGAAGAGAAGGAGGATGAGGTGGTGATATTTATAAATCTAAATATATATATATGTATATACAGAGTGTACATTGTCAGTGGTTTAGTGTATACAGGAACGATCGTTATTTCGATCAACGGCTTTCAACAATTTCAATTAAACAACGCGTACATTTTATATAAGATATATCTATATTTTATATAAACAAAAACTTTATATATGTATTTTCATGACGCATTTAATATATATGTCTATTATTCAAAATTGATGCCCCTATTTAATTATCCATCACGTTTGAATATTTACGTAACTATAATTATTTAAAATTTTACTTTAACATGAATTATTAACATGTTGATATGATGTGGTGATGATGAACATGATCTTTTTTGATGTTTATTTAAAATATTTAAAATAATTTATATCTCATTTTAAATATATAAAAAATAAAAATTATATATATAAATCCATGTGTATATGAATCTTAATGATGAGATAAAATTTCGTTTGTTTAAAATTGATACGCTCGGTAAAGCAAAGTGACAATATGCCGATTTACTTTTCTTTTGCATTATTATACTTTATCTGTTATATCGTGTGACGATGTTCGAGTGGACGTAGAATCGCGCATTAGTCACACACCATTTTACCACCAGGCGTGACGTGCACACGTTATATTTTTTTATTCTATTATTAGTTTTTTTTTTTTTATCGTTAATTCAAGTCGTCCTACCCCTCTATGTGTCCTCGTTGGCATCAAATACAACCCCTTACGTTTTACTCTTTAACATATATTATACTCTTTCCCGCGTATTTTAAAATCCAGCATGGCTGCCACGATGAGGTCACGTGGCGTTATAGGGGTGCACTATATTTTAATACATTCATCGTTTGAATTAAGCTTGAAATTTTTTTAATATATATATTTATTTTTACTTGAAAATGTTCAAGCATTATATTACATTTCGTTGCGGATTGTAACAATTTGATAACCGTATTTGATTTGATAGTATTTTTGACATTTTTAAATTCTATGATTGACAGTTGATTAAAATTTAATATAATTATATTTTTATTTTTATATTATCATAGATAATATATTCGTATAATAATAAAAATATGATTGAATTTTAATATTAATTTATTTGATTGTTAAATTTAATTTAAACAATTAAAATGAATATATTTTGAGTGTTTTCATGATCATCATAATATTCATAATCATGATAACAATAATAATGACAGGGAGGCTTTTGAAATGGCCCAAAGGCAATGATAGACATCAAAGTGTTGCCCTTTACTCTCTCCTCAACCTCTCTTTAGCCCTCACTGCCTTATTGATATGCAACGGGGCACAAATAATAGGATTCATTTCGCAGTTTACCCTTACGACAAAAAGCACCTCTATATCCTCTTTGGCCTAAGGCATCATTCAACTATTTATATATATATTAGTTTTCTTATTTTTAATTCAATCATTTAGATGTCTAATTAAAATTCTATGAATGACAAATGCTAGATAAACATTGGCTTTAATATATAATTATATGTATAAATACACAAATATATATATTTGCCTTTGATAATTTATTCGATTAAATTATTTAGTCACAAGTTAATTGATCATAATATAAAGATAAATTATAATAAATAAATAAAATTGTTAAAGTAATAATATCAGAGAATCATACACTGATTGAACATCCGTTTCCTATTCGTATAATAGCGCGAAAAGTCGCGTGTTACATAAAATAACATTCGTATAATTTTCATCGTTGTATGTACTATTATAAAATCAACCCTACTTGAAAAGAAACATAATATTTATAGCCAACTTCCGTTCAATTAGGGGTTGACGCGACTCTTTCAATTGAATCAAAAAAGATTGGGAGGGTAAATTTTGTAAAGCACATACATTTTTAGTTCCCACTATGGGATTTTTAAAAACATACGTTTTCATTTATCATTTCTTACTTTGTGATCCATGTCGTTTTTAAGGGGTTGCTCTTTCAGGACTTATTGCACATACATATATATTAAAAATAATTTATTGTTATTTGCAAACAAATATACCGCAATATTTTTTTTTTTTTTTATTTTTTACTCTTCTGTTATTAATATATATATTCAAAAAACAAATTATAACATTGAATAATAAAAAATATTAAATTATTTATTTTTTTTTTTTTTTATAAATTAATTAAATCTGACAAAATTTTGATGAATTAATCTTATTTTAATTTATCTTTTTCTTAATTTGCATTATTTTAATTAAGACTATAATGGATTTCTGTTTATTTTAATTAATTAAATTATAATTATCAATTAAAAAAAATAAATAAACTGAATTATTGTCTTTTTCAATTGAAAAACAAATTTAATTATTAAACAATTTAGCCAACGGAGGTAAGCTTAAAAAATACCCGTACGATTGTCTTCAAATTGAACAGAGTACTTCAAGTTTGATGACAGACAATTTTATATTGATCAAGAAATCAATAATAATCTGATTTTATTTATCTGATGAATGATCTGTCGCGCAGACATTCAACGGTTCTATGGTGTAATGGTTAGCACTCTGGACTTTGAATCCAGCGATCCGAGTTCAAATCTCGGTAGAACCTTGTCTGTTTATTAATTTTTTTTTTTATTTTGAAAATTGAATAAAAAGCTCATGATAATCAGATTTGATTCATCAGATAATTGATCAATCGCGCAAACATCAATGGTTCTATGGTGTAATGGTTAGCACTCTGGACTTTGAATCCAGCGATCCGAGTTCAAATCTCGGTAGAACCTTGTTTCTTTCTTAATTTTTTTTTGGTTAGATTTAAAAGGATAGAAATTTTCAAAATTTTATTTTTTAACAAAAAAAAAAAGAAAAACCAAATTTCTCTAGACTTTTGAAATTTAATTGATCATCACCGGTTCTATGGTGTAATGGTTAGCACTCTGGACTTTGAATCCAGCGATCCGAGTTCAAATCTCGGTAGAACCTGGCAAATTAATCAATTTTTTTATTTTTTTCTATTTTTAAAATTCGTTATTTTATTTAGAATCTTTAGCTTTTTGATAAATTAAACTTTTAAATAATTTTAAAATAGCTATACTCATTGGAATAATTACAGTGTGTTTATATAAACAGTTAATGTACAATTTATTCGAGCAAAAATAAGGCAGATGAGTTTATCTATACAGATTGTGTGATACCCGGAATAAAGCCGTTACTTCAGGCCTAATAAAGCAATTAAATCTCCATTATTCTCGTACTTTAGTAACTCTCTAGCGCCAACAATACTAGAAGGGTTACTATCTCTTATCTGGCGTGCTTTCACCAGCAGAACCAAGTGATTGGATGTAAGCTTTTTATCATTAATACCGGCTGTTTATATATATAGGTATATCTACTAACATTAATCACTATACATTCATTCCAAAGTTGAATTTCATTTTATATAAAATCATGTGAATTTGTTTATACAGCATTAAGTGCATCGTTAAAACTGTCTTACAATTTTTTTTTCTATTTTATTTTATTACTTTATTTGCGATTATAAAACTGTAAAATCAACAATTTTCTGAACAAGAAAAACAGAAAATAAAAAAAATAAAAAAAAAATCACAACAAAATAATAATATAAAATGCACTATTAATTTAAACTTGGTAATATGTTTTGAAAAGTTTTATATGTATATTTAAAATATATATATTTGAGACAAACTTTAAGACAGCAAAATTTTTAACCGATCGTTGGTAGAAGTTCATCAAGATGTGACAACGCTACCGTGAAACTCTCTCAGTTGGTCGTAAAATACTTTCTCAATTTAAATTTTGAGGGCTGTGTGCAACTGAGATAGAATATGATGAAGAAATGACGATCGCCTACACTATATCCGCAGAAAGTTTCTTGGACTTAACGAGCGAAACCCCGTAACTTTGACGTATATACTATAAAATATCACCCAAAATGAATATAGAACTATACTAACTGAGAAGCTTGAATCTACCCATACATTGTACACGTATTCCAATTTATATTAAAAATTTAATTTCACCGATATCGCTAAGTTATATGATGTTTTTGTTTATATATACCTGTATTTCAATAAAATTTATTATTGATACTTCATAACTTGATTTTTGATATTAGTATTGAAATACTGATAAGTATATTTGAACATTTTCAGAAGACATTGAAAATATTATATAGAAATCATTCTATTTATGTTATAATGAAAATAGACTAAATAACAAATATTTTATCGAATTTAATTCCAAGATTGAGCACATTTAGCATTAAAATTTTAACAACCATTGTGGCAATAAATAATATTATATGCATACGAATAAGGCTACTGTTTAGAGTTAAAAAAAAAAGAGGGATTCAAGACAGTATGCATAATAAAAAATAAAGAAAAAAAAACCCACAGGGCAATTAAATAAAACGTGATACGATTTAAGTTATGACTTGAATCTTCATAGTTTATGACTGCTGTAGAGCATAAAGAAATAGTATAACAAAATTTGCCGATATGTTTCTTATATATCACATAATTTTTTTTTTCTTCAATTTATTTTGTTATTAAGAATATGCTCAATTGCAACAATGGAATGCTTTATATTCTGCCTATATATATTGCTTTTATTTTTAGTACTTAAATTTTTTATTTTTTTCATTATTTGTATACATCGATATCGCAACTACAAAGAGGGATGACTTTTATTTGAGATTTTTATTTTTTAACCATCAGTAAACGTCTTGAACCAATTTGAATGAAACTCGTAAATGTCCGATATTCAAGATTTACGCATATCAAAGCAATTATAATGTATTTTATTAGATTTTTTTTTTTTTTTTTGTGCCATGATATAGTGGCACCCCTTGTGTAAAAAAAAAGGGAGTTACGTGTCAGAACCCTCAAACCCTCGCGATCACATTTATTCAACGCGAATTCGTGGATACACCCTTGAAAACTTATATCGTAAAAACATTATTAGACAGTACTCTCAACCTTCTATTTCATATTATACTGTTGAACGGGAAAAACGCGTTTAAATAAGACGCCAATTTTTTTATATCTTTATAAGTGCAAGAGGCATAAAAAAAAAGCTCAGTCTATATTTTTGTATATATGTATTAAATAAATAAAAAATATATATAAAAATAAAATTAAATAAATAAATAAAAATATATATATATATCTATCAAACGAAAATTTTTCATATTTTATATGTTGTCTTTACAATGACTCGTATTTTAACTGCCCTCTAAAATTTTCTTGGTAAACAATTTTAAAATACTTTTAACAATAATTTTTTTTTATTATTTATATCGTCATCAACAAAAAAGTCGTATCAATAAAAATTATAGTAACTTATATATTTACGTGTTATCTTTATTTAAATAGATCAACTTATTTAACTCATAAAAAAATAAATTAAATGAAAATATAAAAATAGGCAATTAATATTTATTTTAAATATATATATATATATATAATAGAAAGCCTTAGGCTATATATTATCTTCATGACAGACAAAACAAATGATGGTTTGTTAAATATTTGTATAGCACTCTGTTCTGTAATGTTGCCAAGTAACTTAATTCAGTAATAAGAAGATGCAATTAAAAAGGTTTAAGCATTTAGTTTTTTCTTTCTTTTTTACGATAAAAAAAAAAAAGAGAATAATGACACCATGAAAAAATACCTTGGAGAATTATTTTATGATGCTAACAGTATAATTTAAATTTCTCTGTGTTTTAGATGTATAAAGATAGATATTTAGTTAAAATTGTATTTGTTGAGACTTTTTGGTAACAGAGAAATAAAGTTTACGATTTTATGTAAACTGTGTAAAAGTCATGAAAATTTTCATCCCCTTTTTCGATGTTTTAATGGTGATTGGCAAGGATCGCAAACGATATAAGATTTTTGAGGTATAAAATTGAGTACAATCACTGTACTCGGTTTAGCTCTGACACCCAATTCTATGGTTCAATGCTTTCAATGTCGTAAAGTTACCTGTTTGTAAATCCTTATATATTTGATTCTATTGTATGAGAAAAATCGTATTATAAGCAAGTGATTTTTCACTAAAAAAATATTTACTTTTCTATTTATTTAAAAAAATCATTTTTAAAATCAAAATTTTTTTGCACAAGTTGAATTTCATATAATTCCGTTATGAATTGAATTGAATGATATATATAATTTGATAAATGAAATCCAAATAAAGATGATAATAAAAAAAAAAACTCGTTAAGTTGATATAGTAGATCAGAGGTTGAGTTTAAAACTCACTATAACGGAACCACGTTCACCAACCTTCGATAGCTCAGTTGGTAGAGCGGTGGACTGTAGTTGTAAATTCAAAAAGAGATATCCATAGGTCGCTGGTTCAAATCCGGCTCGAAGGATTTTTTTTTTTGTTTAATTTTTAATTAAAATTTAATAATTCATTAATTTTTATTAATAAAAAATAAAAAATAAATTATATTTTTGCTTCGCATGTTTGTCTGAATGTTTTAATTATTGATATAACCATGAATGGAAAATTTCTAAATCATGATAATTGAAAACCTTGAATTAAAAGTAGCTCAAATCTATTATGCAATTATATGATAATGATAAAATTATTTCTATTTGACACTGAGGTTGCAATCACATGAATTTTTTACAATAAGTTATTTAAAATTCGAATCAATTTAAATTACAAAAGAGATTCTACATTTACAGATTTATTGAGGTCAAAAACATTTATTTAAAACAATTCTAGAATTTCAATATAAATTCATTAAACATATTATATATAAATATATATATATAAATTGATCAAGGACATTTGGTGATGGCAGACTTGTTACGCTTCGAAAACTTCAATTACAAACACCTGTAATACGGAATTACATCGGTTATCTGGTTTCTGTGTACAATCAGATAATTGTCAATTTGAATAGTTACAAGAGAATTCACTGTGATCAGTTAAATCATTTAACTATTTCGTAATACAAGTTTAATACTAAGCATCAATGTCAATTTGAACTTTTATCAATTTATTTGTTTGAGGTTTATTAGTTGAAGAACAAATTAAAATATAAAATCAAACAAATTGATGTGTTAAAAAATGAAATAAAGAAAACTAACCAATCAATAGTTAAAATCACAATGAGCTTATAACTTGTTGTTAATTTTAAATTTTAAAATTTAAATAAAAATAAATAAAATTAACTTATATAATACAATAATGTAATTATAATTCACATCAATATATGGATATAGAGAGAATATATATCCCAGATGATCGAGGTGTCTCAGGAGACATTTCGAATTAAGGGGATACATGTACATTTAGTATATACAATGTTAGTCATGAATATATAGAATATACCGACAGTAATTAAACAAGAAATACATAGACATCTCAATATATGTATATGTCCAAGTTTCAAGCTGTCTAACAGTTAACCATTCAACCGAAAACCACTCAAATTAATATCAATTTTGAGCATATTTTTCGATTTGACATTGCACTGCTGCATGTCACGATATTCAATCAGAAGAACTCTAGCATAAAAAAATATATATATATGCACAAAAACCCTTGGTTTATACTGTAATTTTTATTTTTTTTTTGATGTACACAATGACTACTACTTCTTACGGTTGGTTAATTCTTGACTGACAGGAGTTTTAGTATACTACACTGCAACACTTGCAAACTATAACCCCGAGTTAAATATCACCCTTCAGACTAAGTGAGACAAAAAATAATGTAACACATTATAAAAAGATTGCAAAAAGAAGCAAAAAAAAAGATGAAATAATATATCGAAATAAATAAATATAAAAAAAAAAAAAAATTAAAATGAAATAAAGAGGGAAATATACCAGCGTGTCATGTTACGCTCGATAGGTGTGTCATGTCAAACCAATGACAACTGGCCCTCGTACAAGTGGCATTGTTAAAACATTTTAGATTCGATCACAAATGAATCAAAAAGATTTGGCACGCTTGAATTATTTTGTCATGATGTGACACAATATATATACCATCGCAATCATATTGACACACACACTTGTTATAATTAGGAATTTTTATCAGTTTTATAATAAATATATTATTCTGATAACTTTTATGTATACATACAGATATACCTCTATTGAAAAAGAAAAAAAAAAAGAATATAAATTAAAAAATAATGACAATCACAAGAGTATGGTATATACAGAGATAAAAATAATTTTACGTTCAACAAAAGCGTCAAATTGATTAAAATCTTTACAACATTTTAACCAGCTACCGTATACGCTCAAAAATTGTGATTTTATCTCTAAAGTTATTTTTATTTTTTTTTAACGTTTTATTCAACTGTATCTCCCTGTGTTCTCAATTCATAACCAATCAAGGGTAAAAATAATAAAAATAAAAAACTTATACATATAGGTATATATATATTTAGATAAAAGTATAGGTAGTTGTTGGTACACATACAAATTGAATTTGGAGTACATATAATTTGAGCTCACTTTTTCATCGTTCTATCTTTTATTTCTATTTTCACTCGTTACTTTGGCTTTTTATCATATTTTTTTTTTTTTTTCTGTACCCAGGGGGTAAAATTCATTTTGTCATGGTAATACAGAAAAATACTGTATCCCAGAGGCGAATGAACGAGCTAACACACAAATAAAAAAAAAGTGACGAAAGAGAGGGTGGTAATGTTGATAAGAGAAAGAGAGATTTGTGTACACTTATTTCATGCCTCGTGTACCATTGAAATTGAATCGTTGGCATAGCCGCGGAAATATTTGTGAGGGAAAGTCAATAGACTTTTTCGTCGTGCTTATACCGGACGCAAGAGAAAAGAAGAAAATAAATATCATATGTGAAAAATGAACGATAGATATTTCTATATAATAAAATAATAATGAAAAAAAAAAAAAATATATATATAAAATAAACTCAATGAATATATGAGTGTGGGCAAATATATATCTCGGTAAAATGTGTATAAAAATATTTGATGTGCAACAGAGTAAATTGAAGATTAATTAAGAGAATTGATTCAACCGGAACTAGAATTCTATTGTACACATTGCATCAAAAATATTGAAAAAAAAAATGTTATAATGAAAAAATTATACATTTAAAATTATAGTTTGTTATACCTTTAATGTATATATTGATAACAAAGTTTATCCTCTGAGGAATAATATATAGTGTGTTATACTGTCTCAAAGAATTGAAAATGGTTGTTTTGTATATATAAACGTCTTAGATCATTCAGTTGTGTGACTATATTGCGGCAACTTAATTATCTAATTAATTAACCTCAATCAGAACGATGAGTAATTTCTCGGTTCGGTGATGCTTTTGCGCTAAAGAAACGAAATACGAAAATAAAAAAAAAATAAAAAAAAAAAGATTTCTTCTTGTCACAGTTTGACTGTAGGGCGAATAACGCTTGGTTTCACGGCAAATCGATTATGTCTTTCAATGCCAACGTTGTGTATAAACCAAGTCCTGCGGCTGCTGGTTTTCAAGTCATCTTGTTCACTCATTCATTTATTCACTCACTCATTTACTTACTCTTAAGGGTTCATCCAATGTTTCCTTTTTCCTTATTTTTTCCTTCAAGTATCTTGGTACGTCTGATGTTCTCAGTACAGGAGGATCATCGACCGTGCAATAGTACACCCTTATCTTGTCTTCTTTCTTCTCTATATATATTTTATGATACATCAACAGCAAAAAAAAAAATAAAACGACAACTTTTCAGATATATATAGCCTTTTTTGTATCCTCAAAGAAAAGTAAAACTTTTTAAGATTTTTATCCGTTGTCTCATCGCATTAACTGTGAATTGATGAGATGTACATGTTACACTCACTGTAAAATAATAAATAGTTATTTTAAATTATTATTATAATAAAATTATTAAATATATATACGTGAATGTATCAGTTACTTATACCGTGAAATTTTTTATTTTTTATATCATATTGGTATAAGAGAAATTATCAAGGGTAGGCGTTACCACGTCCGAATGTAACTGACATTTTCGACGCGCATCAAGTGGGTAGGGTAAAAAGATTTTTTTTTATTTCATTATTTTTATATTTTATCAATACAATAGGGTAAAATTATATATCCTATATATATATATATATTTCCATAAATATTTTTTCATCTTAAATTTAATCAGTATTTTGCTTTATTTTCAAGTGGCTTTCTTTTCATATATATTTTCTATTTTTACAGTTGATTTTTTTCTCACTGTTATTATCATTATGTTTTGATTATCTGTAAAATATATATGTCCAAGTATAAAAATACAAACTTTATCTGCAGCAAGTGTATTTAATATTATAGTGTATAAATTGATATATACAAGTGGACCAAAAAAAAAAGTTTTAAGCACGGTTCAACTCTGGCCCTGTATCGTTCTTTGACTAACTTTGTATTTAGTTAGTCAACCCTGCCCGCGAGGCATCATGGGAAATGACAAGTGGCTAGTAGGGCCTAAAAATATATATATATATATAATTAAACAGACACTATAATATATACTGTATATTTGCAAAATGCTGTATATCATTAATGATCAAGTACCACACTGTCGCATTTTTTCTTTCATGTGCTAATCTCAGTGTTTATTTGATTCAATCAAAAAACACAGATAAAATAATATACACATTTTAAAACATATGTTTTTTTTTCTCTCTCTTTTTTTTTTTTTAATGACGTTAACGTTTTTTAAAATTAAATATATTATTTAAAAATAGGGTGAATAATTTTAAATGTATGCAGCAGTTTTGAATATGGTCACATCGGTTGAGACATGAAAATTGTCAAGTCTCGCCAAGATGATGTGCAAACTTTCACGTACGTGACAATCATTATTTTCCTCTTTAACTTTTATAATATTATTCGTAGTTGTATGTATTATGCACTTATGGAGTCGTTGAAATATACTACCGATAAAAACGATAACATGGTGTGGACGATACGATGTTAAAACTACGTAGATTAAGACTCATAAAATTATAAAAGTTTTTTGATTTGAGATACAAAAATCTCATGAATGATTTTACGAGATTTAATCTAGTCGTGACTTGAATCATATGTTGTATATTTAAAAAAAAAAAAACAAAATTATATTTCTTTTTTAAATAAATGATATTTATATTTAATTTTTATTGTGAATTATTTGGTCATGTTGGTGGTTGTACTGATCATTTGATGATTGTCAGAATGTCGGCAAGATAAAAGTGATGAGTATACACGGTAAAAAAAAAAGTAGAAAAAGAATAAAGCCTTTCATCGAGTTCAAATATATACGTGCGTGTTGTTTCGTTGGTCTTTTTTTTTTTTCTTAGGTGAATTGACAGCCATATATATAAGAACACTGGCTCAATCGTCCTCGCCATCAAAACGAATTTATCGAAATTTCAAATCTTTCGATCTTGAAATAGAATTACTTGTTTGCTTACTTGTTTTTTTATTTATTTTTTTTTCTTTTCTCGTCTCTTTTCTTCAAGCTTCTGGATACCTGAAATAATATTTTTATTATTATTATTATCATCATCGATTAATAGATGCGTGTATATAAACTGTATTTTTATTTTATATAAATATAAATTTGGATTATTTAATACTTTAATTTTGTTGGATAATAATTTTGGCAAATAGTAAACGTGAAAATGGCAATACCTGCTGGTGTTTCTCGTGAGTTATTGGATCATATAACCATTGTAAAAATGTTGAGAAAATTGAGTATAGTCTACACCTGTTTATTTTTCCAAATAAGTGCAACGAAATCTCAACCACGATTTGCCAACAAAATCTTGGAAGATGACTACTGCTGGTATTATGTGTCTCGAGTACTTCTGTGAATAAAAATAATAAAGAAACAAAAAATAAATAAAAATAACAATAATATCAATTCAAATATTTTTATATCTAAAAAGCTATATTGTGAATGACAAAAACATCTGTCAATACCATAAACAAATGAAATTAAATTTTTTTTAAATTAATTCAATTTTTTCATTTTTTTTTTTTTTTTTATTATAAATTTTTTTATAACAGTTTTATTTAGACTTCATGAATATAAATAGAAAATAAATTTAATATATTATTCGTTGTTAAAATAATAATTGTCAAAGGTGAATAAAAAACAAGAGAAAAAAAAAAAATAACTTTATATTTTTTCATTTGCATAATAAATAAAATTTATTTATTGCTAAATTTTCCAAATAAACTGTCATAATGTTTTTTCATCAACCACAAATATTAACGAGTTAACCTATCATAATGTACAAACAGAATTTCATAATATCATGAATGAATATTTCATGCATTTTATAGTCGTTTATTTTAGCTAATGGATTGTCGATATCATCATGTTCACTCAAAAGCAATATTTTTTTTCTCCACTTGTAAAGTCAAATCCTATATTAAAACTTGTCAATATTTATGATAGACAGGTAAAAAAAAATATATATATATATATATATTAATTATATAAATAAATTAAATTAATATTTTTCTATTTTTTATTTTGTTTCAGTCATTTATACGTGAATATATATTGGACAATATATTGGTCTGTATTTTTACGTATTTGATGTTTTATTTGGTACTGTGGTACGCTAACAAGGTATGAAATATAAAATGATTACTAATTTGTAATTTATCAAGTATGTTTTCACATTAAAGAAATTGCTATTCTGTAAACTATATATTTATAGTGAAATTTCGATTTTTTTTTTTTTTTTTTACTCGTGATTATTCACTTTCTCTAAAAACAGGTAATCAAGCAAATCGAAAGGTCCAATGATGAGATGATGGAAGTTGTTGCAGACAACAGAACAGTATGTTATTATTTTTATGTGACTTTAATTATTTTCAATGACATTAGTTTTAGTTTTTATTTATTTTTTTTATCAAAGTTTAATTGAAATAAAAAAATGCTAATTTAAAATAAATAATCAAGTTTAAAAAAGTGAAACTGTTAAATAATATAACAGATAATTTTTACTAGAAACTCGAGGATGTCATAGCACTCAGAAATAAACGCCAAGAATATGAAGATGTTGTTATGAAAGCAGTAAGTAAAAATAATTTTATAAATAAAAAATAATTTTAATATTTATAATTTGAGTCAATTATATATATTTTTTAAATTATATTCATTTGAGGTTAAAAAAATTTAATAAATTATTAATTTTACTAATTAAAATTTCTATGATAAGATAATTATTTAAAGAATTGAATTAAATTTTTTTTTTTTTTTTTTAAACGTGTTAATATCATTAGTTATTAATTTAATATTTCAGAAAGGAGCACAGAGGGTCATGGCAAACCACCTTGAAAATGAGGTTTGTTCGTTGAACTCTAAGCCAAATTAATGAATTTATTTTTTATTTTTTTCAATTAATATTTAATTGATTTACAGATTAAATATTTGCACAATGAATTGGCAAGTACTACTACCAAATTGGATGAATTGGAAAAAGTCTTTGACAAAGTAAATCCATTGAGAGAGTTTATTTTTTTTTTCTAATTTTATTTTTTAATTCAACACATTCAATGGTTTTTTTATAAAATATTAGATTAATTACAGCGAAAATATCGACAAAGGGTGTACAAAAGTCAAATCGTGTCTGGAATTGGGAAAGAAGAATTCAAGAAAGATGAAAAATTCAACGAAGACTCGTTTGAGAATGTCAAGGTTATTTTATTTTAAAAAAATATTCCACTGATTTTAAACTGTTACCAGTTATTTTTTAATTTTTTTTGATTTCATTGATTTTATTTAACAATGTCATATTGTCATTGTAATTTGAGTTATATTTTTTTTTTATTTAAAAGATACTTGAACCGTCGTTTCCACCAAGCACACCACCACCACGAAAATATGGAATCTTTGTCACTCGACCAAATAAAATACGAAATCCACAAACCAATATCGGATTCAAGTAATCATGCATCAGCTGAAACAACTT
Source organism: Lysiphlebus fabarum (assembly GCA_011426435.1). Classification (NCBI taxonomy): domain Eukaryota; kingdom Metazoa; phylum Arthropoda; class Insecta; order Hymenoptera; family Braconidae; genus Lysiphlebus; species Lysiphlebus fabarum. The sequence goes on along the minus strand of WSYQ01000250.1, from coordinate 29,913 downwards.
CAAATGCATCATCTGAAGCAAGTAAGTTTATGAAGTTTCTCTTTAATTTTCATACTTTCAATACCAAAAAAAAAAAATTCTAGATAATTTGTTCCACTTTCACGTTATCAATTTAATACATTGTAACATTTTAAAATTCAATTATTATTAAAAAATTGTTTACTTATAATTTTTTTAGATTAATCAAATTGATATATATTTCATTTTTTATTTATTTTTTTTGCAGTTAATGAATGTGATACATCATTTTTAAAATTAAATAAAAAAACAAGAAATTAATCAAGTCTTAATATAAAAATTAATAACTACAATATATAAATAATTAAAAATTTTATTAATTAAATTATTTATTCAAATTAAATAAATAAATAAATGAATAATTCAAAATAGTTTGTTGTTTAAAATTTTTAATTTTTTAAACGACATTGGACCCCGATATATGATAAATATAATTATCACCAATAAATTGATATTGAGAGAGTAAAGATAGGATTACAATCGGATTTTTTTTTTTTAAATGAATTTATTGTATGAACCTTGAAAAAATAAAAAAAAAACTATTTTTAACCTTGATAAATATGCAAGGTGAACTAGTTGCATAAAATAAAAAAAAAAAAACCTTATTTTCAAAAACTAGAAAAAAAAAAAAAACAAGATGAACAAAGTTTATTTTGATTATTTAGAAAATATTTACCAATAAATAAATTAACTAAACAGATAAATAAATGTATCAAAATAAAAGTTCTAACTGAACTACTTAAACTTTTAAAATTCTCAAGAGAATGTCAATAAATTGTCTACTTTACAATTTTGATAATAATTACTTTTGACATTATGTTTTTCTCAAGTTTATTTTATAAACTTTCAACTGTCAGTATCAAATAAATTGCAACTATCATCAAATAATTATTTTCTTTACTATTATAGGTATATCAGTTTATATATACAAAAAAATATCATCTAAACTAATTTGTTTTTCGTTCTGCACTTTCACCACCCAGATCTACTTTGTTTTATTACCAAACTAAAACACGAAAATTCCTAAAACTAATCATTGTAATATATAAATAAATAAAAAAATTTAAACAAAGGTACTAAATTTACAGAAATTGCATTAAAACCTGGACCAAGTCACGCATAACAACATAACATTCGCCTGTTTCCGTTTAACTTTCACCAGTCTAGCTCCAACAACTTGACGTTGTTTAAAACCATTCACAGTGATTCTTTGGTACCGGTAGGCTACGGATCCAACCCAGTCTCTAGTATTGTAATTTTTATTATCAAATTCTAATTATATATATATATTTTTTTTTTTTTGCTATACAAAATAAATATAAAAAATTAAAATTTCATTGAGCAAAAATGCTGTGATAAATTTTAATCAATATTATATTGATATATTTTTTTTAAATTGTTCAAAATTACATTAACCTATTTGACCCTCGTGTTTATGTATGAGATGATTGTTAAAAAAATAAATAAATAAATAAATAATTTTGTGTGAATTTACGTCACAACAGTTGCTTTTGTGTTAACTGAAAAAAAAAAAAAAATAAAAAAAGAAATATATTGAAATTATATCAGTAGTCAGTTAGTCAGTCGTGTTTGTGACTCCAAATTGAGAGTGCATTGTTGAATAATAATTAATACTCAATATTAAAATTAGTGTTTTTATGATCAACATAAAATTTTGAATAGTGACATAGATATTATTTTTTTTGTATGTTTTAGTGGGAAAGTATAAATCATAATTTGGTGAGTTTGTCACCTGCATGATGAATTAATAAAAAAAAATAGCCATCATTGCATCGTATTTGATTATTATTTTTCGAGTATAAAAATAGAATATAATAATAAAGGAAAACGTTAATTAAACAACTATTTAGCTACTCTGGATGTGCAAAGAGGTTTTAGTTCATTAACTAACATATGAATTGCAACAGCTGATTAACAACAATAAAAAATATAATAGTAATAACAGTGAATTATTTTTTTTAGTCATGATGATGATGATGATGATAATGATGAAGAATCAAATAGTAACAATAAAAAAAAAGATAGAAAATTAATAATACAAATACGTGAAAGTTAACATTACTAACAATAACATGATTATTTTGCTGCATTTTTTTTCTATTCGTAGAAAATAATAACAAATAATATTTTTAATTAAAAAGATTAAAATAATCATTTATTGATATTAATTTCAGATTAATTATATTTGTTATTAAAAAATAAATAACAAAGCAAAATGGTTGTTGATACTGGCACTGTACGTTTGGTAATATTTATTGGAATGTTTCTGGTTTTTGCTGGTGATTATACAACATTGATTAATAAAGTATTTGGTAATGGAATAGTGTCAAATAGTTCAACATTTGGTACAATACAAGAATCACAAAAAAATAATAATAATCCAGAAAAAATATCATTGATGGAAACAACAAAAGAAATTGATTCCGATGATGGTAAAATAATAAAAAATTAAAAAAAATAAATAAAATATTAAAATATACAAAGTAATAATAATTTGACATTTAAAATTTATATTTTTATTAAAATATAATATTTTAATAAGCTATTATATAAAATAATAATAATTATTATTTTTTAAATTTTATTTCAGTTTTATCACGTAAAGCAAAAATGATGATTACAATTAAAACTGCTTGTTTACCAAAACTTATATGTGAACTCACATCATCACCACATCAGGATCAACTGAGTGAAATGGAAAAATCTTTGCTTAATTTAATCAGGTAAAAGAGAGTTTATGAATTATGAATATTTTAATTTTTAAATTAAATATAAATAAATAAATAAAACTGACAGATATCATTTACATGATGATACTTAATATTCATTAAACTTTATGAAAATAAAAAATGATTAATTTACATATTATTTTCTTAAGCATCTTTATCTCATATTAATTTATATAGTTGCTCTAATAATTATTTTTAAAATTATTAGATTGAGAAATTTTTTAAAAATTTGATTTTATATATACCCTTCATGCTAGTATTATTTTTTATTTAATTTTATTCTCAGTTACAATTGCTACTTTCAACTTTGTGGTCAGTGCACTTATTTTTATATATATACTTTCACGACTTTCGTTTGCAAAGTTATCGATGCGGAAGAACAACACTTGAGTGTGATAAACCTTTACTCGTTTTTTTTTTAATTTTTTTATCTATTTTTATTGATATGATATTGTATATACAATATCATATATAATAAAATTAAATGCTTCATATTAAATAATAAAATAAAAAATAATAGTAATAAAATTGTTATTTAAAAAATACGAAAAAGAAATAGATAAAATTGTTACAGTTATTAATTTAGTTTTTATCTGGAAATTTATAATTATATAGTAAAAAAAAAAGAAAACAAAAACAAGTTATTTAGTTTTTATAGAAATACGAGACTGCAGAAATAAAATAGCAATGTTTTTTATATGCTTGAATAAAATAAATATATCAACTTGAAAAATACAGGAGAACTACTCCTTGAAAAAAAACTATTATATAAAATTTATAATTTATATATATAACAGAGAAAGAAAAATAATTTTAATTAATAAACAAAAAACAGATGCATTTTGTTCATTTGTACTTGAATGTGAAAGCATTCTTTAGTTTTTTTTTTTTTATGTAATATAATAATAATCACCAAAAATTACGATTAATTTGACAGTATGTTACGGGTATTCTCACTTTTTGCATAACACATTTAACGAAGCCATTGGCCACTTTCCATTTCGTATATATTATTCAACAAAAAAAACTTTCTCTTCCGACAAAAAATATCAAAAGAAATAAGTATAAAATCGTGACTGAGCAATTCTCCATCATTATCATTGCTTCTTTACCTTCACAACAAAGTTATCAAGCTCACATTCCATTGACCTTAAATATAATAAAGTCATTTATACTTTATGCCTAATGACTTTCAAGACATTAATTGTTATTATAATAAAAAAATAATATAATAATATTAATTTTTTATTATTATGATGATACAAAAACAAAACAATAATACTATAAAAAATAACATAAAAAAAAAAAAAAAAGAGAAACTGCTATCATAGGGATTTGCTTCATTGTCAGTCTTTCAAAATCAAGTTTGAAAAAAGTAAAAGGCAACTTGCCTTGTGCTGATTCTTGTTTCCCAGTTTACATTGAACAGTTATATCTGGTTGCAATTTGCAATATTGCAATATTAAGACTATAAATTACAGTCTTTTTGGTGCCTTTCAAATGTTACTTTAGCAATGCTATTTTTTATTATTATTATTATTTTTATACATATATGTACGTGTAAAATGTTTTTTTTTTTTCATATATAAAAAATATATGTTTATAATAAATTTAATTTAATGCAAATTTAATATTCATTTACAGAGATACAAGTTTAACAACAATGGCAGAAGTTGCATCAAGATATCATTTTGCAGCTCATATGGGTCAACTTATTAACGGCATTGAGGGTCAAGGCTGTCATAATTTTTATCCAACTTGCCCTTTGCCACGTTCAAGTGTTCTTAATATGATGAAAAAAATACGTCTTCGTTGAGAATAATAATAATATTATTAATTGTGGTTAATTTAAATTGAAAAAAAAAAAAATTAATAAATAATAAATAACTACATTCAATGCTCTAGTAAAAAAATCTCATGATTACAATGATTATATTTTTTATCAAAACTATTTTTATACTATAATGACTATATAATGATAAAAGATAAAAAATAAATCAAAGATTGATGAGAAATCTCATAAACTGCTTGACGTATCTGTGATATCGTATAATTGAATTAGAAAAATTGATATCAATAAAAATTCAATACTTGAGATATATATTTTTGATAAAATAAAATTATTTTTTTTAATTTTATTATTAATCAAATAAATATCAATTTAATAATAATATTATATTGTAAATATTATTAACTATTATTTTATAAATTAATTTGAAAAAAAATCAGTGATCAATTATAATTTAATCAAGCTATTATTTAATCACCACTTGAATGTTTTCATGTTATTAGAAATAAAAATAAAAATAAAAAATTAGAATATTAATTTTGTAAAAAATATTATAAATAAATAAATGTTTGATAATTATAATAATGATTTTATTTAATTTGTTTTTATGTGAGTAATTGTTAATTTACCAGACAAAACTAAGAGACAAAGATAAGGTACAGTTTAAATGATAATATTATTTTGAATTGAAATCACGTCGAATAGTCATGTGCCAAGATATACCCTATTAACAATTATGGATGCTATGATTATACTGGGTCGCAATTTAAGCTTTTAATTTATAACTTATTGCCCATTGAGTGATGTCAAAATGTCTTGCAATTTCAGTGCTTGGAAATTGAATGACCAACAATTTCATCATAGTTAATGTTTATGTTTATACAAATCCAGGAAAATTATATATATAAACTTTAGCCCTTTCATAATTACAAAACTTTGATAGACAAACTAAAAATTAAGATAAAAAAAAAAAAAAATAAGGGTTGAAGACAAAAGATATTTCTATTGTAACAATGTACAAATATCAAATTGAAAAAAAAAATAAAAAAGTAGAAAATGAAGATTGCATACTCAACATGTAATATTCAAGACATTGAGATTTTAGTCGGCACGCGAATGAGTTTTCTTCATTCGTCGTTCAGCCGATAACAACAATTTTATCAAAGGGAGAAAAATAAAAAATAAAAAAATAATAAAACTAGTAACAACAACAACAACAACAACTATCTCGACGCCGACGACGTCATACTCCTTTTGTCATTAGGAATAAGCATCAAAATTGTTGAGCTTAACTTGCCATAGCATCGACGACGAAGCAAGCGAAAAAGTAAATGGGACGTAGAACAAAATTGTTAGAAATTTCAACAAACGAGAAAAGCTTCCTTTATTGTACTTGGAAAATTTTGTCAATTAATGTATTAAATTAAATTAACTGGCACTGAATATATAGACAACAATAAGTTTATCGAAATGAATCCAGTGAAAAGTTTTAATAATGTTTGCTCTATTTTTGTATTCGCATATATAAATATATATAATCAAATCAAAAAATATTACAATGTCATGAATGAAGAAAAAAAAAAAAAAAGAATACATACTGATATTGTAATTGAAAGTTTATTAGTTTATTTATTTTATTTTTCAGGGGAAAGTAGAAATGACAACACCTATATGATGAAATAAATTACTGTCTCTTATAAAACGTAATAATAATTTCACATATATTTATATGTATTGATTTCACTGTTATATTGTGAGGTGAATGATAATGTCCAACAAGTATTAATTAATCAAATTAAACTGACAATTAATATCTTGATGATACTAAATAAATTTGCGATGAGATGAAGAAGAAAAAAAAAACAAAACTGACCTTAATTTTATTTTAAAATGATTAGAAATTATAAAAATATTTAATTAAAGATGAAAAATTTGATAAAATATTACGACGTGGTTCCAATCACGATTCACGTTATGCCATTTGTTGTTTATAGAATCATGTTGCAATCACATTTTAATATAAAACCCAGGCCACACTCAACCAGTATATTACAAGGTATACGTTTAATAATAAAACTCGAGTGGGGCTATTTACTTTCTCTCTGAAATGAATGTGTTGGATTCCAATAGCTTGGTACCACAAGTACACACATCTAGCAACCAGTTTTTATCAGTCAGCCAACATTGTCGCGGCCACCAGGCGTTCCGCCGTGCGGATGAGGCTCGTGACACCTCTTCAAGTACGTAAACAATCAAATTATTTACGTTTTAAATTACTATTTAATTAATATTATTACTACGATAATAAAATAAACAGTGTATTTACTCAAAAAATAATATTTTGTTTTATATGCAACTTATTATTATTATTATTATTATTTTTTAATTTATATTTGTTTTTGTATTGAAATTTGTTTTAGTATTGAAAAAATAAATAACCAGTGTAATTAAATTCATTTCAAATGTTTACAAAGAACAGTGTAAACAGAATGTTAAAATAAAAAAATAAATTTTGTAATAAATTTCATTGTTTTTACAAGAAAATATAAAATAAATTAAAAACTTTAATTATTGTATAGAAAAAAAAAATATAATTTGTATAAACTCAAAGTACGAGTTACACAATTTTATTTACTTTTCATTTTTATTAATTATTTTAAAAATTGAATAATATAATAAAGTTGTTATTTATTAGATTAAATTCATCTTTAAAGATTACAGAATAAATTGAAATGCAGTTATCACGTATATGTGTGTTATTAATTTGCTCTTTGATAACACTGGATTTTGTGACATCAGCACCAAATCCACAAGAGCCAGTTTTCGAATTACCTGTACAACTTGTTGGATTTCCAGTTATAATTGCTGCTGTTAGAATAACTAATTTTATTAAAAAATTGGCATATTCATTGAATCCACGTAAGTTATTTTATAAATTTGTTATAATATATTTCTACACCAGTGATTTTAAATCATCTTTATACGTGCAATTTTTTTAAAACAGGAAGTAATATTATGCTTAAACATGATTTACAACATTTATTTTTGAATAAAAAAAAAAAAAATAGATAAATAAAATTTTTATACAAAAAAATCAAATGGTAAAATCATTGGTAAAAGCGAAAGTATGAGAATTTATATATATATAAACTTTAACATAAAAAAAAAAAAATATAATATATATATATCTATATATCATTCAGAAATATGATTTATGTTTTTTTAAGAGTTGTATAAAATTGTTGATAATTGTTTAAATTGTATGCCATTAATTTTTTTTATTTTCTTTTATTACAACAGAAACATATATGAGCCGAATGAAAAGAGCTGGTATTAGGAATCCGGAAGAAATTATTCTAGATGTGGTTGAAGTTGAGAAGAGACTCATTTCTGAGATGGGTGAAAGTGTTTGTATTTATGAAAATATTTGCTCTAAATATGCAAAAATAAGTTTGATGAATCAAAGTCAATCTTCATATCAAGATTTAGATGAAATATTCAGGTTAATATATAATTTTTTATATTTTAATTTTGCTTTTAAAATTAATTATTAATTAAGCAATTTCATGATATGATAATAAAAAAAATAAGTAAAAAGTATCATGCAAAGTTCAACGTTACAACAAAAAAATAAATAAATAAATAAATAAATATTTATATATTTATAAATGATCCACCTTTGATCATTTTTATTGCATCATCGATTTCTATATCATGTTACGCCTTGTTAAGGACAACTCCCTGTTTGACTGTTTGAAAACAATTTATACCAAAATCAATGATCCACGAAGAACCTCAATTTGCAATTTGGCTTTGAAATATAAAATCGAAAAAAAAAAAAAGAATAAAAAAAAAAAACAAATTTCACAACAACATGAAATAGCAATTTATATTGTCTTCATCAATTATATGACAAAAAAAAAAAAATAAAATAAAATAAAAAGACTTATTTATAAAAATTGTCAAGGTATTTTTGAAGATAAAAATTTAACAGGTATAGAGAGAGAGTTATGTGGGTATCATTGGTTTATTTAGTTTATGAAACACTAATGGGACAAGAATATTTACTAATAGCATCAGAATCTTAAAGCCAAGATTGTAAACGAAAAAGACATACGCGTCTTAGGATTTACTTTAGATTGTTTGCTCCCTTTTGTTGTATTTATCCTGTCTTTACCCACTAAGTACCATTTATTTTTTGGTATTGAGCTTACACTAAATTTAGTTGTAAGTAACACTACAACCAGATAGCCTTAATGGCTTTGGCACACGTACCCTAATGCATCTCGATAATTCTCTCATCTCTTGGATAATATATTTTTATTCCCTTTAACTCGGACATACATTTAAAATTTTCTATGCTTTTGTTACTCAGTAAATAACCCTTGTCTTAATATAGAAACCATTTTAAATACAAGACAATCTAAAGACAACGATATCAAAGGAAATTTCAAGATGATTACATGATTTTTTAATTTTCAGACAGTACAAAACACCAACGGATATTATGAAGGAAAATTACTTGCTTAGTGTCTTCCTTGGGGAGATTGTCAGAAGCCCTACATTATGTCATCAACTTGCTAAACGTGGTAGAGCGTGTGATGAGACAACACTCTCAGATTAAACCAAGAAAATTATCGTTAAAAAAAAAAAAATTGTAAGTTTAAATAGTTTTTCTTTTTTTTTCAAATAATAAAAAATTAAAAATAAAATATAAAAAAAGAAAAAAAACTATTCACATATTTGCTATTACTAAATAAATAATTTCTTTTTCATCATTTTTTTTTTTTAGATGCTGATGAAATTTTATTTTTTCAACTTACTGAATTATTTAAAAATGGAAAATAATATTTCAACATGTTGAATAATTGTTAATTTATCAAATTCAGATGTATATAATTTTTGATAAATTTAAAAATTATTATTATTAATAATCAACATTGAATTGTTAATTTAAACAAGTCAAATTGTTGTAAATCACATTGGTGATAATTGACTCAGGTTTATTTTTTGTATGACTATATGTATATTTTATGTAATAATAATAATATTGATGAGTTGTTGAACTTTTTCTTTTGAATATAATATTTTGTAAAATAATAATAAAACAAGAAACTAAAAGAAATTGTTTGTTTTTTACTATTTGTAATATCTGGGATTTCATAAGATCTTTTTTTTTCTTTTGTAAATATAAGTAGATATTTTGCATTCGCATGTATGATACACGATGATTCAAGTTGATGTAAAAAATGTAGGTTGACATAGAGAGAGTTTGTTAATGAGGTTTAACCAGCCTACGGCTATATATCGAAACTTGAAATGTATTAAAAGAAATTTAAGACGATCAGTTGCGAGAAATCGTTCATACAGTAAACAACTAATTTTACTCTTCATCATCAAGTGCTTTGTTTTTTTTTTTTTTTTTAATTTAAAAATTAAAATTTTAATTTTTAAATATTAAAAGTTTGATAAGAAATTTAATTAGTTGATGTAACGTTAATTCAAACAAATTAAAGTGTACTTAATGACTGTTATATAAATGAAATATTGATTTTATAATATTGTTTACCAAACAAAAAGCAAGAGTCGTTAAAATAAATAATAAAACAAATATTATATGACTTACCAATAAACATAGTAGAGTTATTGTTGCATATTTCAAACAAAAGAAGAAACAGGAAATAATTTTAAGAGCCTTGTTTGTCTTGTAGAGTGAATAAACAAGCATTTTTTAACATGTGTACATCTCACAGTTCAGTGTCCTACTGGTCACAAATGAAAGTGACCCTGCTTGTAAAAAGCAGCCTTGTCCTCGTTTTTGCAATGTTTCTGGGTCTTGAGATTCAAGAAATCCACACAAGTCCGGTTCAAGTTCAACGGGACTTTAAGAAACTTGCACGTTGTAATTTTTTTGTAACTAAAAAAAATAATAGTGTTAGAGATATTTTGGAGTAAGTATAATATTAATTTATTTTACATGAAATAACAACAAGTAATTTAATAAAAATAAAAATAGGTGTATGAATGACTTGGCATCACAACAAATTGTTGATAAAAAAAATTCAAGACTAGCTGAAAAAAGATCTGGTTTTTTTTCATCAACAAGAGATATTAATTCTGATGAATCTTATGAGTACAATCCATATCCCAAGTATCCAGAAATACAAAATAATTTTTACAATAAACCAAATGTATTGGTAAGTTTATTTTTAATTTATAAATTTTCATATGTTATTTAAATTTATTATACTTTCACCATTGAAAAAAATAAACATGTATACATGTAAATAAAATAATTTAAAAAGAAATGTATAGTATTATTTACCTATTTTATTTCTTTTTTCTATTTCAATAGAAACGAGGTCCACAACACTCAGGTTATCAACCAAATATTTATGGATATCCGCCTGCACTTCCACCAAGCTATCCAATGCCATCAAACGCAGATTTTCGTCCTGGTATTTTAGGTGTCAATTTACTTGACGCACTATCATCTATATCACAATATGACGATCGTAAATGTGTTCCCAGAATTCTATGTGAAGTTGCAACTGGTGTTAAACCTGGAAGCTCAGGATACAAACAAAATTATTCAGATTTTGGAATGAATTCTATCATCAGGTATGCTTTGTTTAATATAATAGCTTGATTATAAATAATGTTAACTACTTGAAATTTATAGTTATATTATTTTATAGCTTTTTAAGTGCCTTGGCACCGGGTACATCTTCACCACTAATTGCTTTTGGTAAATCAGCATTGATGGGTTATGCAAATAAAGGAAATCCAGACATATGTTATCGTCAATATCCACATTGTCCAAGAAATCCTTCTGATCTTATTGAATATCTTAATAATTATAATGGTGGTTTTTTTAGATTTTTTAATAATCGTTATGGAGGTAAATATTTTCATTAATAAGTATATTTCATAAATATATACGTATTTTATTATTTTTTATTTTTAAATTTAGCTCAACGTGATAATGATAATGATAATAGTGATTATATTAATGATGCTGAAGATGATGTTGAACAACAACAACAAAATGAAAATCCATATTCAAATGATTACTCAAATGATTATTCAGGAAGAGAAATAAATAATTCAGAAAATAATAAAACACCACTATTAAAAACTATCAATGACAATGAAGATAATAACAAGAAAATAACTTTTCCAGAAGAAGAAAAATCAAGTAGTCTATTAACATATTCAAAAAATTATGATAAACCATCATTTTTTCCTCAGGTAAAATAAAAAAAATAAATAAATAAAATACAAATAATAATTAATAAAATAATATATTTAATTAAAAATATTATTAAACTGAATGATTATTATTTATTTTTTATATTTGGCTAGAATAGAACTAGTCAAGAATATAAAATTAAAATCAACAATGAAAAAAAATTATTAAAATTACCGGAAATAAAGATTTATCATTCAAACAATTTTACCAGTCAAAAACCAGCAAGTAACACCTTTCCAACTCGTCAAAAAGTCATGATGAATAGTATATTTGCAAAATTGGTTTTAGATGATGACAAAGTAACGAACAAAGAGAGTTACACACACATAAAACTTAAATCCATTAATTTTAAACAATTTGAAATGATAAATATGGTAAACTTATATCTTGACAATAAAACAACAAAGTTAAATATTCAACAACCATGCAATATAATTTGCAATGATTCATATAATAATACAATTCAATTTGAAGAATATTTAATTTCAATTGGACTTACTACAAAAAAGATACCTGATGGATTAATTTTTAATTTATCCAATCAGTTTGTATGCCAAGTAATTTGTCAAAATATTAGTTATGATGAACAACAATTTTCTACTCCATTATATATTATACTTCAAACAAGTAATAATTTTAAGTTAATTAAATATAAATAATACTCAAATTATGATTAAATTTTAAATATATTATTAAGATAAAAAAAAATGTAAATAAAAATAAAAAAATAAAATTTTTTAAATAATTAAATTTCAGATAATAATGAAGAATTAATTTTACAACAAATGATCCTTGATAAAAATTTAATAAATATTAATGAAAAAATTAATAATATCAAGAAAATATTAATGACAAAAAGTCTGGTAAGATTACTTACATAACGTGGGAACACATTTATGCAGGTCTTCACGGTTATTCGCCTTCACATAAGAAACTCTTACTCTTAATCCACTTTCTCAGTCATCTTAAGATACTTGTCACGTCAGATACCTTCTCCAAGTCTATTCACTAAATCTTCACTACCATTCCTTCATCATCTGTAAAAAAAAAAATGTTTTTTTTTCTTTTATTCTCTTTAGATTTTGCCTTTGCTTTTTTTTATCATTATTATTTATATTTTTTTTTCTCACAGTAAATTTTAAGATAAACACGTGGACTCATTCAAGACTCATTGTTAACGATACCTGAATTATTATTTTCTTTTTTGTGTTTCAACACACTACTTTGGCTTCTGATCCTTTTTTTTTTTCTTTTGCACCAGGTGCCACACTCTGGTATATCACTCGTTGATTTAGCAGGTGAGCATGGAATATTACAACACCAAAAATATATACAGCCAAGACCTCCAGTATTGATAGATGAGCAAGGTGCCAGTCGTTTGATTCCTCTGAGGGTTTTATTGTTCCATCAAAAAATTTTTACTCGTGCTAGACCATCTACAGGTGATTAAAAATAAATACTAAATTAATTACAATTTAATTAAATAATTAAAAAATAAATATACAGATATACCTATATTATTATTATTCAAACAGTATATATTAAAAAAGAAAAAAATTTAAAAAAAACATCAAGTTCTTTTGATGTTTTAAAAAAAAATTTGAGTGTTATAACAACGACTTTAGACAAAGATATATTTTTAAATTATAATATGAAAAGCAAAACAACTCGTGTAAGAGAAAAAAAAAATTCAATTGACATGACCCAGATAAATTATTCTTGTACAATATAGTGAGTGTGTTACATATAAAAATTATTATTGAATAATTTGTCAGTTTAATATTATTTTTTTTTTTTTTATGTATCAAAATAAGCTGATTGTCTTGTGCTGTCAGTTGCAACAACTCTATACTTGGCCCTGTCCACAACACACGCCCCTACAGGGCATCATTGCCTTCATGTATCTCAATAACATTTTTATATTTCTCTTTTAATCTCACTTTCACCCTCTCAATAACAACAACAACCACCACCACCACCATCACCATCACCATCACCATCACCATCACCACCCGTGAAAGTCTACACCAAAATTATATGCCACAAAGAACTAAATAATTACATGCCTATCGTCAATCTATATATACATTTAGCCAGTGAATGACTTGTATTTGAACAATGTCAAATACTGGTAAACCAGTAAAATACAATAGACTATGCATATACAACTGTATAAACTTCATCATCATCATTGTGACTCTTTCATCTGCAATAATACTATAAATATATATATATATATATATTTTTTTTTTCCCCAATACAACAAACTAAAATTCATCAACACTATCATATGTATTATTTTATAAATCATTGAAAAGAATCAACACAATGAATGAATTATATAAATAAAATAATAAAAATGTTTCATGTGGTAAAAGCTTAATTGCTTATCATGTTGATGTTGTTATTATAATTGTTTTTTTATTATTATTATTTTTTTTTAATATGATCATGTTGATGTGATAAAGTTTAATCATTATGAGTGGACACACAGGGGCTATGTGAATTATTGGAAAATATGATAAACAAGAAAATGGTATGAGGTATGAAAATTGGTGAGTAAGTTTGTCGTTTGAAAATGACAAGAACACCTGTGACCTGGAAGACAAGGTTTGTGGTTCCAGTTAATAGATAAGAGAAGACGAATGAAGCAATGAACCAAAAAAAAAAAAAAAAAAAAAAAGGATGAGGTGGTACGTGTTTCACACTGAATTGTCAGGATATCTTTATAAAAGTGAACGAGTATGATCAACGTCATTCTGAGCTATCACGTTTATAATATTAAATATGTGTTGGTGTATTTTAATATAGTGTTTTCAACATGTATATATATATATATATTATGTATTAAATCTTATTCCATTAGTCACGATATTATTTTCAACGGTCGACATCAAAGAGGATGATATCGTATTGTATCGTTGTGATAATTCCTCGTTATTAGTACCAAAAATGGTTGTCTGTGGTAGATGAAGAGTTGGTAAATAGAATAGAAAATATGAAAAGAGAAAGATGATGATGATGATGATGCTACTGTTTTATATCGTTGTTACTGTCTTGACAATGTACTAACAACAAAGCTTACTACACCCCAAGTGCCAAAATAAATCCGATGAAATTGGAAATAATGCAAAGAAGCATTCTCACTCTTTCATCAGCTTGGATCCCAATACTATCACAACCTATATGTCTTGACAAAGAACCCTCAAATAAATTACAATCGTAGTTAATCCTTGGTGAATATAAATAAAAATAATTATATATATACATATTACTTACATGTAGGTGTATATATTTTTATATCTCAAAAGATAAAAAATAAAATGACAATGAAGGTTAACTAATTTTTAAATTTAATATTTAATTATGTTGGTGAGAAAAAAATAAATTAATTAAATAAATTTTTATTTTTGTCTACATACCTCAAATTGAATCCTTTTTGATGTTTTTTTTTTTTTTTTTTCTTTTATTTTTATCACTTGATGCTCTTGGTATTGTGAAGTGTTTGATGTCTCGATGCTTGAAAAAAATTCTTGAAGATGATTCAACAAAAGGTCCATTTTATGATAACTTTTTTAACAATACAAGTAAAGTTTAATGTAATTGTTTACTAGCACTGTTGATATTTAACTTGTGATGTTTTTTTATCTTGCAAAAGATAAAAAATAAAATGACAATGAAGGTTAACTAATTTTTAAATTTAATATTTAATTATGTTGGTGAGAAAAAAATAAATTAATTAAATAAATTTTTATTTTTGTCTACATACCTCAAATTGAATCCTTTTTGATGTTTTTTTTTTTTTTTTTTCTTTTATTTTTATCACTTGATGCTCTTGGTATTGTGAAGTGTTTGATGTCTCGATGCTTGAAAAAAATTCTTGAAGATGATTCAACAAAAGGTCCATTTTATGATAACTTTTTTAACAATACAAGTAAAGTTTAATGTAATTGTTTACTAGCACTGTTGATATTTAACTTGTGATGTTTTTTTATCTTGATTTATGTGGATTTATGTCGATGTCGATGTCCAACTGCGTCGAACAATAGATATGCACAAAATGGTGGATTTTGAGCAAATTTGGGACTTGAATTGACTTGTCTCCACTGGTCTCTGGCATCTTGAAAATTAAAGTGAGACAAGTATACTTATATCGATGATATGGTAGATTATAAAATTATCGATTAAAAGCGCTTTCTTTTGAGAATAATTAGTACTAAAATTAGTCAAACGTCGGCCATATTGTGATTAACGGCATCTTTCAAGACGGCGTAATCTGTTAGCTTCTTTTTGAGTGGCGTCTTATAAGATGGCGTAATCTGTTGGCGTCTTGCTGCTTCGTTGCATCAGCCAGATTTTTCTCTGTCAATATTTCCAACATTAATTAATAATTAACAATATAAATAGTATTGAATATATCAAAATAATGTAAAAGGTACGTAATATCAATAAATAAAATAAAATATCTCATTATTTTTTACATATTGTGTTTAAATTATCATTTTTGTGTTTTTTTTTTTTTTTTGCCTTGTTGCACCATATTTTTACGCATAGAATTGTGGGTGTTTTTTTTTTTTTTTTTTTTTTTTTCTCTTGACTCAATATGTATATAATATTTTTTTTATTTTATTTGTTTACAGAAGCAGCAGTAAACAGAAACTTGTCAAAATACAAATGAGTCTCAAAATATTGTCGTAAGTTTTTATTAATTTTATTATTTTTTAATGGTTTTTTCCTTTCTTTTTTTTTTTATTTTATTTTTTTTTTTTTTTTTTTTTTTCTCAAAATGGCCAAGCCGTTTGCTTCATATACATATATATATCTGCATGTGTGTTTGACAAAAAAAATATATATATATTTAATATGAAATATTTTAACATGACCCTTGCAGCATACAGTTATTATTAAAAAAAAAAAAATAAAATAAAATAAAAACCTATAATCCAAGATCAAATTACAGATAGTATTGGGGTGGTGAAAATCATAATGTCTCCGGTTTCTCGACTGCCAACGACAGGATAATCTACATTGGGGAATAAAAAAAATCATGTCAACTGAAATAAGGTTAGCAAAAAAAAAATAAATTATAAAAAAATATTTATTTCTCGCTACGTTTTGTATGAAATGATGTACGTGTATATGTGTACATATATATACAATATATACATGACAGTATGAGACATCTTTTATTGTCACTTTATCCAGGGACGTATTTTAAATCGTTCATCGAATCTCGTCTGCTGGACAACCAGTCACTTTGATAAGTGGAATCTTTTTACTCGTCGTTACACAAAGAAAAATAATAAAAATAAATATTAAAAAAAATAATACACGGTTATTTGCAATGGGAATATAATATTCTTGATAATTTTTCATCTTGAATTTGCGGGGGTGGAATCACATTTACACACACATGCCAAGTGTTCAAGTGACCGCTTCTTTTATCATTTTTTTTTTTTTTTTTCATTATTTATTTGTATTTTTTTTTTTTTTATATATTCTTTTTATTGTGGGCAGTTTATAAATAACGTATTAGCGAATAAGAGATGCGAAAATTACGGGTGCCTTGTCAGTCAAGCGTACTGATTGCAGTATTGATGACACGTGTCTTGGATCAATCGACTGGCCAACGATAAACGCGTGCCAATATTTTCGTATCATTGCTTGTCCAACCTTACGCATATAATATATACTTTATTTATTTTTTTTTTTTTTATTTTTTTTTTTTTTTTTTTTTGTTGATGGTGATTTTCATCATGATGAAAGAACCAAAGCGGATAAATTTCAAAGTGATTTTCAAATAAGCAAATATGTATAAGCAATTTTCTATCACAATATAATATGATCGACGTTGGATTTTTTTTTTAGAATTTATTTTTTTTTTATTATTTTTATATTTTTTTAAAGCCACTGGGACAAAACCCGGATAATACCAGTTGAATTGAAAAAGGCGTTGTGAGTTTATAAAGATAGATTATTTGTGCATATTTGGTTTTTTTTTTTTTCGTTATCAGTTGGCTTTTTATTTGCAAGAATTCCGATAAAAAAAAAGCAATTTTTTATTTATTTAAAATTATAATTGACAATTATATTTGTCATATTTTTTTATTTTTTATCAAATTAAAATGAACAAATTTTAACTTGAGGATTAAAATTTTCATATTTATTTTTATTATATTTCTCATCAACGAGTTGTTGAATCAGCTCTGTTTTCATTATTATTTTTTCTTTATATATATTCAGTTTATTTTCTTGTTTTTTTTTCCTAATTCAACTCTTATAAAACTACTCAGCTTTTCATTTCTTGTATATATATATTTTTAAAACAACTTACAAATGAGGGTATGCTCGTGTGAGGATAACGAAGTAGAATATAGTCAAATCGTTTTTTGCATTGGTATAATTGCCAAGTAACGAGCAAAGCAAAACTTTTCGTTTTGAATTAAAACGACTGTTGAAAGAGTTTTATATGTTTGAGGTGCGGGTTTTGGATGTGGTGGATGATGATACTTTAGCTTGTGTGGTTATCTAGGATACATATGAAATATATGAAGGGTTATATAACGACTTCATACACAGTATTACTGTCTCTGGTTGTGCTTCGTATATATTAAGGTAAAAGTGCACAATTTTAGAGGCAGAAAATAGGAATAATATACAAAAAGTTTTTTTTGTTTCATGGGAAAATTGAAACAATGTACATATATATATATATATATATATGTATATACGCAAAACTATTATTATATCTGAACCCCAAAATTGCCCTGTGGATAGGGCGAATATAACTGGGGTAAAAAAAAAACCACAAAATTAAATAAAGAAAAATAAAAATATAGTAATAATAAAAAATAAATAAATAAATATGTAGGGAAAATACTGAGTTGCTCAATTTTCATAAAAACCATAAAAACGATCAGACAGTTAAGTCGACAAAGCCTTCGTTCCGCTTGCATGACCATGCTATATTCAACCCTCTCATTTCATATTGGTTCTATATGCCTTTCTTCTGGTTGGCCAAAGAGTCATCTTGGTAGCTACCACGAACTCATATTCATCTGGTTCAATATTTTTTCATATCTTAAAAATTTTCCAAACTGTGAGAAACATCTGAGATTTTATTTATATATATATATATTTATATTTTTTTTTATCAAATAAAATTGATGTTGAACAATCTTTAACAAATATTTTTCACACAAATAAATTTTATATATATATATATTTATTTATAAAAATTTGCATAATCATAGATCAAATAGAACATTTAGGAAATTTAAAAAAAAAAAAACAAACAAACGTATAAATGTTAAAATTTTTTTAAGATCAATATTTTTTTTTTTTTATTAAAATTATAATTTTTATTTTTTGTTGATGAAAATATTTTTTTTTATTTTATATTTTTAAAAAATTTTACCACAATTAAAATGATAATTTATTTAAGAATTTTTTAATTAAACAAAATAATTTTTTCAATTATTTTTATAATTTGGGGTTATAATATATAAAATGGGTATGATTCAGAAAGATTGGTCCACAGAGATGTGATTATATGGTGTCAGTGATAGGATTAGGGACTTGCATAGACTCGCACACATACCAACTATATACATATTACATTCAAATATATATTTATATATGGCTATATATACACTTTGCTTTGGTGGTATAGCACATGAGGTATTATTAAGTCCACAATACCACTGGGACCAACAGAGACAGAGTTAGTAGAAACTGCGGCTAACCCATGGGGTTGAAATTCGACTCCCATGCATCATAATAGAGACGCGTGCTAGCCTTGGTTTGGCGTTTAACAGCGTTTAAGCACGACTGTAATTATATGCCACTCTTGTAACCCACGTACAACATATAGAAACTATCCAATAATACAACTCGGTTTCCATGTCAAAGCCCATCTATATTTGGTTCACTATTGTTGACCTTTTTTTCCCCCTTTCCAATATATATATATATATTTTCCATTTGTTTTTTTATTTATTTTTTTCATGAATGGTTGAATATGCAAAACATTAAACCTGTGTATGTACTTATCAACCCCCAAATCATTTACTCCATTATATGTCATACCGTGTGACTTTTCGCGGTTTCAAAAATCAAATTTATAGTATATATATATATATCTATATTTGATGTAATTCTTGGTAAATTATACACACTCCATGAATTGAGTATAAATATATACCTATATATTAAATAATCATTCATTCATACTCATGTAATTTTCATTTACAAAATTTTATTCAATTGCAAGAAACATTGTGTTAAACGTAATAACATGATTGAATAAATATTTTTTATTCAAATTTAATTTTTAAAATTTTTAAATAGTTTCAATTAATGATTAATATTATTTTGATGAGCTACGAATGAATCGAACGGGTGACTCAAAGAGGGCTGGTCGTTGCTTGTCGGATTCATTGCAATGGCAATTAATAATACTTCATTCGTACACTGTTAGTCAGACGACACCACATAAATTTACTCGGACGAATAATTTCGTTCATAACTCAACCCTTTTGGCTGTAATTCATTCTTTCGGGGTCAATATATATATATATTTTTGTTGTCAACTATATTATATATGTATATATATATATATGTACAAATAGAACCAAGTTACTTGGACTATGCTAATGACTCAATGCAAATTTGGGGGTGTAGAGTGCCTCAGCATGCCATACGTCATTTACTTTTTGGTGTTGAATAACAGTGTACATGTATATATTTATACGAAATGGAAAATAAACTGGTGCATGATATGTAAGTGAAGTTACGGAATTTTGTAAAATATTTTATCTCTATTTATTCATATAAATTCTGTTGCGTTTTAAAGCACTCTAGCACTTCTGGTATTGTGAACAAAATTTTCCCTCCATGTTTAACGCATCACTGAACTTGGAATAGATATGTCCAACAATCATAAAATATTTTTATTATTTTATATTTTTTTAAATGAATAACAACACAAAACTATAAACTACTAAAATATCAAGAATTTAAAAATAATAATAAAAAAATGAATTTTTTTTTATTTATTTTACTTTTTTATTTGAAAAAAAAAACAAAAAAATTTATGAGAATTTCACGTGAATATGTACAGAAGCAAAAGTATGAATTATAAAAAATTAAAATAAAAAAATTATTCATAATTTTATCAGGCCTTTAGGTAAATTAACATAAAATAATAAAATTTAAAAATATAAACATTGAAACAATTTGAATACTCATATTATAATCAAACAAAATTTCCAACTTGCTATCAACCTTCAAAATTGAGCTTTAATCCAGTTTTCATTCTTCTTTTTTTTTCTTGTTTATTATATGAAATGATAATTCAAACTTTATATGTTTGACTGTAGCAAATAATATTTGACATACCTGTACCTCAAGGTTGACCTAGTTTATTTTTATACCTATAAATACATCTATCCTGTTATCAGTGCAAATTCTTTGATAAAAAAAAAATAAAACAAATTTGTTCTCGTAATTGTCTTGGAAAAAAAAATTTAAAAAATCAATAAACATTAAAATATAAATATCTCCAGCCTTAATATATATATATATATATATTTACACCCATTATTATTGAATTGATAAAAAATAAAAATATACAAACATTAAAAAGAAAGGAATAAAAAAAAAAAATTATATAAATAAACGATAACCTGACATATGAGATATGTCAAACACCAACTCGACCTGATTCATTATCTAAACTTTTCTCGTTCATGTGTACATACATATTTGAATTTAAAAAAAAAAAAAAAAATTATGAATCATATGTTGACAGCAGCAATTTGAGTAGCTCGCGTACGTTGTCTTTATTATCAAATGTATTGATAATACATTATTAATCTGACTCGAAGTGGCTGAAGAGAAGAGAGAGGGACTATGAAAATTCGTGATAATTATATTTAAAAATAAATACTTGATAAGTAAAAATATATAAATGGGGAAGAGAGGACACGGTTTGCTTGTTTTTAATTTTTTTTTTTCTTGAGATAATATATGAAGGGGAACAGGTAACAAGTAAGTGTGTACACAGGTGTAACTTGAAGCTAAAGTGCGTTAACAAAAAATATTTAAATAAATAAACTCTCAATGTTAGCAAACACATGCATTTACAAATACTTTTTTCTTTTTTTTTTTTGATTATATATATTATAATCTCAGAATGTATCACTAGACTGCCTGTCGCCATCGTCTAATTTGCTCTCTTATTGTAATTTTTATTTTATTTATTTTATTTTTCATATATTATTTTGCAATATGATATAACGTAGTGACACTATTTAATTTTTAGTATAGCGTGATTCATTTGTACTTAATACAAGTAAAAATTTCTACACTCATTTTTCGAATCAAAAACCCATTAATTTTGAATCATAAAAAAAAAAAAAAACAAATTACTTTGTATTATCTTGGGTTTGCAATCTCAGGCACGCAACTGGCCTACATAAAATTCTGCAATTTTTTAAATATTGACTCTTGGTTGACTCATGAAAATAATATTAGTTATATTATGAATTTTTAAAATACAATGAGGTCAAAACATTTATGGTAATTTTTGTTTAATAATTAAATTTATTTAAAATATATAATAAACTATAATTTATTTATTATAATTTAAAAAATAAAATAGAAAAAGAAAGGTAATAATAATATTTGAACAATGAAAATCACTTTATATTCATTTTCATTTTTTACCAATTTCATTTACAACTAACTCTTTTTTTCTTATTCGTTTTGTTGGATTCCCTTTTTTTTTTGCATTTGCATCAATGCAATCGAAAACAATCGATGCAAAAAGAGGCATTCTCTGTGTGAGCAAAGCGATTAATCGTTCGTTCTTTCAACACACTCTATCTTTCACGGTGTGTCACACCAGCAGCATATTCAACCCTATCCCTCGATTTCCACCCGCACCAGTTTTTTTTTTTTTTCAATTCTTCTATTTTTTTTTTCCAATCGACCTGCCTCGTATTCTTGACATCAAGTCAACCGCAAAACTTTAAAAACCTTGCTGTATGAAAATAACATATCATTATCCATATAAATGATATTGCTGGATGAATATGAATGTGTCTGTTTTTTTCTATATACTTTTTCACTTTATGCAATTTTATTTTAAACATATATGAATTTTAATATATATAACATATATGTATTCACACCAAGTATTATTGTTGGTATTTTCATACATTTGAGTGTCGTTAATATTTCATAGTTGACAAGAGATTGTCCCGTCAATAAAAAAAAAAGGGCCAACACCACAAAAGAGGCCTACATATGTCACGCGTGTGTGGCTTCCCATTGTTCTTTTTGACGAACCGCATATTGTATTTTACAATCTAGCTTTCACTGAGCAACAAACGAATATAACCCCTTTAAATAAAAAAAATCTCTTTTTAATGAAAATATTTTCACTTGATAAAATCCAGCTAAAAAGACAAGTTCAACTTAATTAAAACTTGAAGCTTTTCGTTTTTTGTTTTGAATATAAAAATACCGATTTTCATGTAAATTTTTTTTTTTTTTGTATAAAATGATAAAAAGTAATAGTTATTTTTCTTTTTCATTGTGTGAAATTTTTAATCAGTATAATGCTATACGATAAAAAAAAAAAAAAAATTTACATCAATGTCAAATTTAAATTTGATTTTTTTTTTTTTTTTTTAAATAAATACCTGTAGGCGAGTTAATATTATTGGTAACTTGGCAAAAGGGGTAACACCAAAAATTGAATTAAACACTTGATGAATATATATATGAATAAAATAAGATAAACATATGCAATTTTATAATATTAATACAGTATATACATATAGGTATACAAAAAAATTTGTGGAAAAAATAATTATTTTTATATGCCGTTGGGTATAGGATTAAACTTGGTTGTGAATGTATGCAAATAGATATGTAATCTGGTGTCAGCGGTGCGAGCAATAATGTCAATCAAACGCACTGGTGGTCGAAAGCCAACAATGGAAAATTGGCAAGAGAGCTAGAAGTATATATAGCCCAAAGCGAATATGTGCAGTATATGTAAATGTTGTTGAGGGATCTGCATATATGGATGCACGTTTAGAATTATTCAATGTATTAAACAGAGAAAAATATACATGCAATAAGCAAAGAGATATTTGAAATATTTTAATATCAATTTTTAAATAATAGCAAGCTTTAATAAAATATAAATCCACATGTATAAACATTATTATATTATTTATTTTTTATTTAAAAAACAATTTAAATTATTATTAAATTAATTTACTAAATAGGTAAAATATTTTAAACAAAAAAAAATAATTAACTAACAATTACTGAGTTGTTTTTGCAATTTTTTAGTTTAAAAATTTATTACTTTTTTTTAAATAATTGAAAAAAAAAATTAATAGATATTTACGTGAAATATAGTGAAAAAAAATAAATAAAATGAAAAACCAATGAAATTTTCCAAGTATGCTAGACTACCAATATGTGCATCACACAATACGTAAATTTATACGCTTGGTCAAGCATACGATTGATCGAACACAATTAATTGCACTGAAATCACATTGTGTTTAAATATTCCCAAGGGATAAATTCATCTCGTATATAAAAGTATTGCATTTTATTTAAAAAAAAAAAAAAGATAAAAATTAGATTTAATAATGCATAAATTGATTTTATTTTTTAAACTATTCTCAGGATTAATATAAAAAATTATTCAAGTAATAAATATTATTATTATTAAACACAAAGATGAATATAATTGATTGAGGATATATATCATGCAAAGCAAAGAGTAATTGTATAGCTTTAAGGTGCGTGTAACTTATGTGTGCATATATGCACAAGCCGTTACAGGAAAACTAACACCCCTAATTCGTAATCAGCGATGCAAACGCCTTGTGGTTAAAGCAACCAGTATAGTATGAACGCGTAATATCTCTCTTGCTTATAGTTTCTCTATATATATATATTTGGTAAAGGCTTCGCGGTTGCATCCCTTGGTAGTAATGAGCTTCCCAGATGTTGCATTTCAGGAAAGCCATTAGACTTACTCTAAACATCATATAGCCATTGGCAACATGCATGTAATGTATTGATGATTTTGAGATGAGCTATAGTTATTGGCTACATAATACATATTGCAAATCTTGTAAGACTGATCTTGGGATGAGGTGCACTTTTGAGATGAATATATACATATATAAATCAACTTATAGATTGTCTCTCTGATATATTGATTAACTTTATATCAGTATATTTAATTATTTTTATAATTAAATCAATTGATAGAATATCAGCTGAAAATATTATTAATTGAAGGAAAAAAAATTGAATTAAAAACGTAAAATTATTTGTAATTTATTTATTTATTTATTTATTTATTTTTTTGTTTTATGCATTCGGCGTGTGTATTGACATTTATTCATTGAAAATAAAAAATTATGTTAATAAATCAAGTACAATAATAATGTAATCAATACAGACTTAATTAATATTTATATAACTATATAAAAGTGAAAAAATCTGTACAATGAAAGACATGCGGGTAGCAATGAGATGCATTTTTTTCCCTAACAAAAAAAATTCATTTTTATATTATTTATATAAAATTGGCTGTTTTTTAATTATTTATTAATTTATTTGCTTCACAAATTTTTTCATATATTGCCCTTTTTTTTAACTTACTTAGAAACCTTTTTTATTTTTAAAAAATACATACACATATATTCATAGAAAAAAAAAAAAAAGCTGTTATTGCGTATTTTATTTGTTATTTAAAAAACAATTATTGATACGTTAAAAAAAAATCATTGAAATGTCATAAATCAATGAAAGCAATAACATGATTAAATTAAAAATTAAATAATTTTTTTTTTTTAATGTAACATATGGTTTATGCATATAATGACTCAAATAACACAGCATTGTATTATCCGGTTTTTAAACTACTTGCAATAATTATTTAATTGATTTTATTATTTTGGATTTTATTTTTAAAATCTTGAATAATAAAAGTACTGTCAAATTTAACAGTACATTTTATATTTTTTTTAACGTTTATAACTCTGTAAAAGCAAAGAAGTTTTAAGATAGATAGATATTCATTTTATTTTTTTTAAAAAACATTTTTATTTTTTTTTTTAAATTTTATTTATTGACAATAATTGTACGACAATGTCATGAAAAATCATTTTTTTTTTTTTTTTTTTCATTATTAATTTTTCTACAACAGTATTGATTTTTTATTGATTACAAAACAGCGTGAATATTGACATACTTATTAGACTTATATACTGTAAATAATAAATATAAAATAATAATAAAAATTACAAAAATTATTAGATAAAGAGAAAAAAAAAAAATACTTTTATATATATATATATATATAAAAACAAAAACATTTTAACAAATTATAATATTACCGTACGTCACTTTTTAAAAATCCACTTGGACTGTTGTACAATATATCACGTAACCGCCTTAATTATCCATTTAAATCACACTCGAATGAACGAAAAAGGTTTTAGATATAATATTAAAAAACATAGGAGGATTTATAATTAATAGTTGAAAGTTAATTGTTTCTTAAAATGTCATATGCAATAACTTGCAAATATATTTGTTTTTTCACATTTTTTATTTGGTCGATTCTTTGGATTGGTCAGCTGGACAATCTTTTTCTTTGTTTTATTTTTTTTAATTTAATTTTTTATAAATTTTTTTTGAATTTGTATTATTTTTTACATTAAAATTTAAATTTTTTAATTATTTCTTGTGATTATTACTGTGAATATAAATTTTAACAAAATAAAATAATTACAAATATTTTTATCAAGTATAGTCCAGACTCTATCACAAGTTAAATGCAAGTATTGCATTGACATTAAGATATATACTTCCAAATAAAGTCAATCGTATTAATTTTATTTTTATTTAATTACTTTTTTTATTTATTTATTTTTTTTTTATTTTAAAACAATTAATTGGCGTTGACTATTCTTGGTAAATTATGTATCACAATTTCCACCTCGGTTTTTTTTTTATTTATTTTATTTTATTTTCATTAATTTATTTATTATTATTTTTTTATATCATTTTTATTTTAATATCACTGTTTTCCTTTTTCGTTTCATTACAATATTCAATTGATTTTAATGACGGTCTTATGGTCCACGAGACATTTGGCTACAGGTAACCCATTTCACGAGTTCTTGGTCAAGTCAATTTATATTTTTTTTCTTTTTTTTTAAAGAGTATTTTATTTTTTTATTTCTATATAGGATAAAAATCTCAGTTTGTATTTATTATCAGTATTAAATAAACATTTTTTTTTTTTATAAATAAAATAATCAATACAAGTGCCTTTTAATTTTTTGAAAATTTTTTACAATAATAATTATTTTATTATTATAAAATTTTGAAATATAAATTGGGTTATTATTGATTTCCCTGAATTATGGCAATTTTGCACTTTGTGCAATCAAATTTGTTAAAAAATATTTTTTCTATTGACACATGTGAATTATAAATATTTGCATCTAATTAATTATTCAAACCTGAACCCATTAACTCAATTTTTATATATATGTATATTTTTTTTTTTTTTTAAATAACAAAATTGAAAATTTAATAAATTTAAAAATGAATTATTGATATATAATTGAATTTTTTTTTTATTGGGAGATGAAAGGCTCAGATTAAAATAAATTGTTTGATGAAAAAAAAAAACATAAAAATTATTAATCTGACTATATGACGTATTACAATAATTTATTATTGATAGAAAAATCTTACAAAACAATATATCGATTGATGTCAATCACGACGATGGAAATTGTTTCTAATCTTCTAAATTTCACACATTTTTAATTAATAATTAACATCATTGTTTATTTTTTAAAATTTTTTATTTTTTTTATTTATATATTTTTGGAATTTTCTTTAGATTTTTTATGTGCATAAAAAAAAACGAAGATATAAATCATCCATCGTCGGATCGATGATCATTGATTGTTGTGACAAAAAAAAAAAAAAAAAAAAATTATGACATAAAATAAAATTAATAAAAACAGGTATTATTAACTTCTCAAATCTTTGAATTATTACAGCAAGTTAATTAAAAAAAAAAATCTCAATTTTTTTGTCTGATAAAGACTAGTCAATGATCTCTATTTGACAAAAAAAAAAAATAATAAAAAATAATAATTCAAACCTTATTTTTCGTATGCGACAGTACGATAATAATAGTTGCAATGTTTTCGCAATTATAATTACAATAATAATGAATAATAATAATAATAATAATATATCAATAATTAATAATAATAAAATAATGTATTTATACATAACGCAATATCGACAAATAAGATTTTTTTAAATTTTTGTGTTTATCAATTACTTTTTTTTTTAAATGTGAGGATGTTGGCTTGAATTTTTCATCAATGCCTTCAAGAGATCATTTGAAAAAATATAATTATAAAATAAAAAATATATTATAATTAAAAAAATACAAACTAACTTCTTGCTTTATATATATATGAAATGAAACTCAGAGTTATAAACATGACGTTATATATAAATGCGTAGTATGGTACTTTTGTGTTTTTTTTAAATATTTTTTATTTTTTTTTTTTTCGGTTGTCTTTACGGAGGGGATTATCATTATTATTATTTTTTTTTTTTCTGAGAGAAGGACTGGGGTTACAATATTTATATGATTATTTATTACTATAATTAGATATTTATTATAAATTACGAGATCACAGTGACGCTTTGACGCGCGGGAATCTTGGGCAAAAGAGCTGTCATGTGTTTTATTTGAAAAATGAAAATGAAAATGAAAAAAAAAAAAAACAAAAAAAAAAAAAATTATTTTTCTTTACTTTACTGATGAAAGTAAATGAAAATTGAATGCAAGTGTGAAAAATGTTTCTCAATACACAAAGTAACATAGTTTTGCTAATTTTCAATAATTTTTTTTCTTTTTTTCTTTTTTTCATTTTCATTTTTTTTTTTTTTTTATAAAACAATATGATTCAGTCTGATCCCAATGATCCACATAGTCACAGTTACAGCTTATGTCCCACCTTCTCCACCTTGACGCTCTTTACTTTTATTTATATATATAATTTTTATACTCCATTTGTTTTTTTTTTTAATTATTCATAAGCAAGCCAATTTTGCGCTATTTTTATTATATTATATTAATAATTTATTAATTTTTTTTTTAAATGAGAATTTTTTACCTTTCGGTATTTGTTTCATAATATTACTTTCGATAAAATTGAGAATTATCAAATTCTCATACCCTTTTAAGGTGTATAATTTTTATTTATTTTTAAATTATATATTTGCTTTAAATAAACCACAAAATTTACGGCAGATTCACTATAATATGTTACTGTGTTTCAAAATATACACAATTACATATTATTTCAATATACATATATATTTTTTTAATTTTTCATTTTATTAATTAATAATTATTGTTAAATTTTTCATTATGTCTATTCACTAAAAATGCTTTTACACATGTTTAATTCATCTATATCATATATAGTTACATTTTAATTGAAACAAACAAAATATAATGGCAAAATAAAAAAAAAAAAAAACTATAATTATAAATTTACATAATGAAAAAGATAATAAAAATTTTGATCATTGTAGTTGCATCGTTATAAAAAAAAAATTCCAAACAAAATGAGCAAATATTTACAATAAATTTTGAGTCTTTTTAAGACTTTTTTTGTTTAGTATTTTAATTTAGGCTCTGCGCATATTATCATTTAGCTTAAAAAATAATTGAAATACATATTTATAATTTTTTAATTTTTTTTTTGTCATTTTATGACAATTGATAATAATAGAGACGTCGAAAAGTCGACTCGGTGGAACAAATGGCAGTTAAAATTATACAAGTGAACTATCCGGGGTTCAACAATCTAAACCTCGGATTAAAAAAAAAAAAAAAAAAAAAAATACAAACGTTCATATTATCTAAATAAATACTATTTTTTTTTTTTTTTTTTTTTACATACTGGAAATACTTAATACAAGTTTTACTTATGTTGATTAATTAAAAT